>JAVTVY010008490.1:0-46120 GCA_036873755.1 Hanleya hanleyi
CAGAACGGGGCTTGCACATTGAAATGATGGGCGGCCCAGTCATATACGAGTACATCGCGGTCCTCGGCCTTGGGGTACTCGTCAAACATCTGTACGATGGTAGATAAGGGTCTTCCCCGGCATCGATGGTACAGGGAAAACAAGCAATATTGTCCGCACACGCTACTGGCCAGGCTTTGTAACGTTTGACTGTTCCAACACCACGTCTCTGTGCCTTGATCCATGAAGTCTGTTAAATCGGGATGGAGGCGTGGCAGGCCGTACGGGTCAAAGTATTCGCCCTGCTGTTCTGTCAAGTACACGCCCACCCAATGTTCACCGGGCCGATCCATCGGGTCCGTGTTGAGAACGTCAGCAGCAGGATACATACGGTCTAATGGGAACACATCTCGGGCGAACACCCCTTGAAACACCATACGTGTCTCTGGGTCATTCTCCAGCACGGTGGTTATCTGGTCTGTATCCATGTTAGGTGGAGAAGTCACACAGCACGTTGCGCGCTTGTCCACTTGAATGATGTTGTCAACTCGGCGTAGCAGATCACATTGACGGTGCCCCGGAGGGCTCGTTGAAAGTGGATTTCCAACCGTAAATTGCCTTGCTTGGCGAGGGCCAGCTGATGGTCGTTCTCTAAGGTGGGGGTCAAATCGAAACAGAACAACGTGTATCCGTTCGCGTAGTCCTCCCGACTGATCATATTCCCTTCGTCCTGGTTGATTTGACCGGTGGCTGTAAACAGGCACTGATAGGCTCGAATGAAATTCGCGCGCCCAAAGTTCGGTGTTAAGGCCGTGGCTGGGACCCGTTGTCCATCCACATGCAGGGCCACAAAATTGATGCCGAAATGTTTAAAGTCAAACGGGTTCTCTGGGTAGGCTCCGCTGAAACTGGTATTTTCCACACAGGCCAGGATCAATCGCTTGGGTAGTTCCCCCAGGAACAGATTTTCTTTGTTGGCGCTCATATTTCCAGCAGACACAGAGAACACATTGGTTTGCACACGTCGGATAGGGTACTGGGCTGGTTTTGTTTCCAAGGCTTTGAGGTGTCCCAATTGAACGGCTGGATTCGGTTTCACTTTTCGGACATACAGGACTGCGTCTTCGATGACAATGTTATAGTCCCTCTACGTTAGTGGCCATCAAGGCGAAGGTCGGAGGCGCCCGTATCAGTCGGATTTTGATGGGGATCTTGTTCAACAGGTACCGGTCTTGCATGAACATGTCTGCGTGCAGTCGACCCATGAGATCCACCGCGACGCCGTTCGCGGTCAAAGCCTTCCGTTTGCTATATCCCGTATTGTCGTTCTCTGCGCCCATGTGCTGGGCTGTGTCCTGGTAGAATAAAGCGGCTGTCAGTTGAGATTTTTTAGCCTCTCGCCCATGCGACAACAGCGTCTCGATGTAGGCTCGATAGGGGTACGTGCTGGTCGAGTCACTGATGAGTTTGTCGCTGAGAAATATATCCACCTGTTGAAACATCGAGTGCAGCCAGAGATTCGTCGGGCCCACCGTTGCTTGGTCGGCGATTCTGGAGCCATCTCCATTGACGATCTTGGCTTTCACATACAAGTATGTATGGGCTAAATCCACATAGGCCGTATCCGCATTACTGATGGTGAACTCGATGGGCCCTGTTGCGTTGATGTTGGACAGCGGGAGATGCTCCACCCATAATCCTTGTTCGGCACTGGTCTGTGTGGGCGGGACGGTCCACAAATCAAATTCACTGTTGGTGGAGGGGCAGGACTCGTCGTGGATCAAGGACATGTTTAAGAAAAGATATCCCGGGTCTTCGATGTGCGTCGTCGATGGGTCGGTCGTCGACTGGTGCGTGGTCTCGGTGGGACAGGTCTTTTATTCCCTATGGTGCGTTGTGCTTTGGCCACCAAGACGCCTCCTGCTTCTTTGGCCCACCGTTTCAAGGCTTCTTTGGGTGCCGTACCCACCAAGACATCACCGGCGACTTGCAGCCCACTGCGTACCGCTTGTTTGCCGATTGCTTTCACCTCACGCGTCACCAAGGGCAGGAACGTTTTGACGATGCTCCCGAGTATGTTCCCCAGTCCATGTCCTCGTTGCATGCGTGCACCACTAAAGACCGGAAGGCCACCGCCGGCCTGTTGGGCATAATAGTCCATATAGCTGCGTGCATCGCACTCGTAAGGCACCTTCATTATACAAAGTGGGGAGCACGTGCTTGTCGAAAATGAAGTGTCAGCACCAATTTTCCGCGTTCGAATGCCACCGGTCGTCCCGTGTCATCTCTTATATCCACCGTGATAGTGTTGATGTGGGTTTGTCGTACGGGTAGGTAGAGCATGTGGGTGAAACTGTGGGTGACTTGATCTCCATACGTCTTTTTAATGGGGACCACCCGTAACAGAGGTGTGTTGATATCGCCCACGATGTGGTTGTCCCCCACGTCCGAGTAGACGTAGAGTCCGTACATACCCGACTTCATATCCATCGGGATCTCGCCTTGGTGGGCGGTGGGACCAGCGAACGTCCGTAGATCGAAACCCAGCATTTGCTGTAGGATAGGACTCAGTACGACACTCGCGTTGGCGGTGACGATAAGCTCTGCCTTGTTGTGTGCGTTGTAATCGAAGTTCACGTGATTCTTGGAGGGATAGGCTTTGATGGGGTTTGAAGTATTCGTGACCTCCCGTAGAGCCTTATAATGCAACAGTCTTGACAGCCCACCCATGAACTCCTTGGGAGTATCGTATTGGCCTTCGGGGAGGGTGAGTCGGGTGTCTTTTCCTTCGTAGGTCACCTCGTACCATACTTCATTGGCTCGCACGTTGTACCACGAGTAAGGGTATTGGATATCCACGAGGCCACATTCCCAGCGCCCAGGTAAATGCAACGGTTGCGGTAACTGGGTCACGTACTTGGCCAAGGTGTTGTCAGGAAACACATCCAGCGAACTGTTACTGGGTAGGGCGAGGTAAAACATGGCGACTGAGCTGTCCTGCTGCTGCTGTTGGTTTTAATAGGTGTTCCAGGCCTTGGGCGGCTGTGTCCGGCGTCGTGTTCGTCGCGTTGACTTGCTACGTGTCACGGCTCTGGAGATGTGGGGTGTCCTGATCGAGGGTGGTTTTTTAAAGGCCTGAAAAGAAGGTGCCCGTTGTGGTGGTGGTGTTTTGGGGGTGACTCCGGTTCCCATTCGGATTCCCAAGAAGGTAGTGGCCCACTCGGCGATTGCTGGGTTCGCTGCATAAAGGCCCAGCGGTGGGGGTTCCCCACCAATTCCTGTGGTACATGCATGTCTTTCAAGCCTTGAGCGAAGACCTCCCATCCTCGAGGATCCGTGTGCGACCCGCGTTTACGCATCAGGTCATTCACTAAATCCGTCATGTGGGTCCCGGGGACCACCTGATTCTGTACCAGGAGTTCGCCTTTATCATTCCAAGTCATGTTAGGATTCTGTTTCATCCGTTGTAATACCAGGCCAGCTTGTTTCTTGAACGATGTAGGTACACTCTTCAGCACTTCGTCTTCCACCCACTGTGGGGCTGTGGGTGGTACCCCTGGTAATGGCGGCTGTTGGAGCGGTGCTGAGGTCGGCGGTGTGGCACGTGGTGGTGGTGGTGGTTGTGGGGTAGAGAGGGTTTTGCATTGGTCCATGAACGTCATGTACCGTTGAAGCGTCTCATTGTACCGTTGTACTTTCTCACTGTCGCTTAACCCCGGTCTTTGTAAGATCTGTTGCATCTCTTCATCGAGGGTGTTTATGGTCTTCACCGTAGGTGGGACAGGGTAGGGCGATTGGAGGTTTTGAAGGAGCCGAGGTTCGACGAGGATCATTTTTTTCGTGTGGTTCATTGTCGGCCGAAGAGTCCACCCAATACTGGACCCAACACGGAAGCGGCCAACGGTGCTAAGATGGCCCCGAGAAAGCCGCCTTTCTGTAACACCTTTTTCTTTTGTGTTTGAGAGACTCGCTTCTGGACTAGGGTTCGGAGACCTGTCTTATGCTTGGCCAACTTGGTCTCCTGAGCCGGAGTCAGTGGAACGTTGTCTTTTAACAGGTTGCACCCGATCTCGCACAGACAGCGTACAAGGTCAGGGTCCGCACCGCGTACAATGGTTCGGACCAACTCGGGTGGGGCCGTCTTCAATACACGGAGCGTCGGAGCGTGCTTCCGTACTCGCGCAGACATCATGTACAACTAATGCTAGAACCCACAACTCTGCTCTTTTATCTACTTCAGAGAACAGAGACAAAGTCAACCATGCTGTGGTATTCATTCTTTTTATTATCCCCATCATCAAACACACACACCCCAGCTGGGGGCGCCACTGTGGGTGTGTTTACATTATTTTTGCATGTACACGTGGTGGGTCTCTCCGGGAAAGATGCCGGTCCGTAGTCGAAGGTGGTCGGGGGTGGCTTGATTCAGGTCGAAGAGCATATACCCGTGCTGAGGGGTTGTCGCATCTTTGAAGGCTTCCAACGCAAACGGTGTGCGGCCGGGATACGCCAGCCGGGTCTCTGTCTCGCCAGATGCAGCAGTTGAGTGGTATCTCTCGGGTTTTTGAAGACCACCAGGTAGTGGGCATTTAAGCTGATGTTCCGATGTTCTTTGTTTTTACTGAACAGATTCTCCACAATGTAGATGATGCTGAGCCGTCGATGGTGGCTGCCTATGGTAAAGAGTTGGGTGACCCGCGCATCTGCCTCCGCCATGAGATCATCCAGAACCACCAAGGTGTGGGGTTCCAAATCGGCCAGGTTGGGTAGGCCTTCCACGAACGTGATGTGGGGCATTGATGCATACGCTTCCTGCCATTCTCCGTAACACCACACGACTCGGGCAATGCGGTAAGTGATCAAGTGCCTGGCGTGTTAGCTGTCGCTTTCCGATGAAGCAAAGGTTTCTGCTGGAGTCCGTTTTGGTCCCTGGGTGATGATGCAAGTGAAGGGATGCTGCCACCAGGGTCCATGGGCTCAGGTGTAAATACCAAAGGTCGTGCAACCTGCCTCCTGTACCTCAAATGAGTGAACTGGAGTGGTGGTGGTGGGTACAACGTCGGTCGTCGTTGCCCGTTCACTGGGGAGTGATGATGCGCGGTACAACGTCGGTCGTCGTTGTCTGTTCACTGTGAGGGATGAAACCCGGTGGGTCTTCAGACGTAGTGGGTGTACTTGGTGTAGGTGTGGAGCTTGGTGTGGAGCTCGACGTGGCTTGTACACGGTGTGTGGTGGTGACTGGGCTCGATACGGGGTTGACTGCGCCATCAGTGACTAGAGTTTCACCGATTGGCTGGTGTTCTCAGTTGGTTAAGTAACGTGCTGACATAGGCTACGCCGTAAAACACACCTCCGTACAACACACTCAGCAGGGTTAGCACTATCACCACAAAACCCACTTGCGCTTTGCGCGTTTTGGGAGACGCTGTCTTCAGAGGCAGCTGCTGTTGGTCCATAGCACTGTGGTCGGACGGGGAATGAAGGATGACGGCAGTGGTGTCTGGCTTTATAGTCGTTTCACCTGGTTGGTAGTTAATCTGGTGAAATTGAAGAACTTTAAAGGCCTTTACATTTGGACGAAATGAAACAGTTTGCCACGTCGACGTTCCGTTTTCAAAATCTGCTCCACCGTGTAGTAGTCTTGTTTTGTTTTTACGACAGGCTGTAATTCCATCTCGTAAAACGTCCCTAGCAACGGTTCCCCTTGAAGATCTTCCAGTTCATAGAATCGCTGCTGTTGGGGTAGGCGCCGTTTAATCAGGAAGTGCTCATCGCCCCAGTTGGGCAAGTAACTTTTCTCAAATTGACCTTTGACTTTACTGATCCGTACAGGGTCCCCGACCTTGTACATCTCCCTGGTGCTCTATGAATGTATGGGGTACAAGTAATAATGCTGGACTTGATTATTGTAAGGTCACGGTATGGGGTTTCTGTATACCCGGGTGATAGGGCTCGATTGTAACCACTCACAAGTTTCGGGAGAACATCGATGTACCGGCCTTGTATTCTTATAGGTGAATATTTATATGACGTGGGGCCTTTGAATGTCCCTGTTGAACCTCTCCACCACGGAAGCCTTGGTCTCGTTGTACGTATGGAAGAAAAACACCTTCTGTTTCTTGAGAAAGGCTTGGAACGGTCTGTTGAGGAGTTCCGTGCCTTCGTCGGTTTGCAAATACAAAGGTTTGCGCCCGGTCTTGAAGATGTCTTTGAACGCCGCTATGAGATTTGCCCCCGTTTTCGTCCGGATGGGTACCACCCACGCATACTTGGATAGGATATCGATGCACGTCAAGATATACCGATTCTTATCGTTGTGTTTGGCAAAGGCGCTCATATCCACCAAATCCGCTTGCCACTGGGCATCTATTCCTCCCACGATGACCCGGTTCCGTAGAAAATGGCGACGAACAGATCGATGTAAGGTATAGGTGTCTTGTTTTCTTAACCAATCTCGGACTTGGGCACGTTGTATCCCCTGGGTTTGGCCGCTCGATAGAGAGCCGACAATGCACTATAGGCCGCCGGACTGTCGGGACTGTAGTATAAGTTATCCAACACCTTCTCCCAGCGCTTCATGGTGACAAATGATGATGGACCCTGGCTCTATCGTTTATTTATAACGGGTATATCATGGGCCGGAGTTTCTGATTTTCTTCGTTGGCTTCCACAGTGTCCATGGTAAATGACCAGTCCAACTCGTCTGATGACCGCTTGATAAGCACTTGATCCACATCTGCCACGGCATCTTCCAACGCAGACCATAGATCAGGGTGAAGGGTAAAATGCACTGTACCCCCATCTAGCCGAGCCAATTGAGCAAAGAAAGGGCCGCGTCGGATGTACACATCGTGGCACAAGTGGATGAGGTCGCCGTCCAGTTCACCAGACAACACCCGTTTGAATTGGGTCCAGCCCTCCCGGGACAGACGAATGTGGGCCGGGCACGGTTGTGTAGGGTCCGCATCACAGATGTCTCCCACCTCCTCCATGATATCGACCTTATCCGCATAAACGTGCAGGAAAACCTCGGAGGTCAAGCTGAGACACGCCAGTATTATATGCTCCGTCATGGTCAGTACGTGAATGGTACCAGATTTGACTGTCTCTCGTATTTATAGGGAGAACCCCGTGAGATCAAAGGATCGGCTGGTCATATCACTGGGCTGACTGAGTCTAGCCGGATAATCAATGGCATCATCGTCTGCCTCCGCTTCATTGCTAGGTTTGGTAATTTGTTCATTGGGTTCTGCCGCCGCTTCACTCAGGGCACGAGCCCACTCCAACTGAACAGCTGACCGCTCGTCCGGTGTAAACAGCTGGTCCACGATAGGCACCACTTTCTCGAAGGCTGTCCACAGATCTAGGGTGAAACCTCGCGTAGGGTCTTGGTAACGACCCAGGCGTGCGAAGAAGGGTCCACGGTGTACGTAGATGGCATTGTCTATGTGGACGAGGTTTCCGTCGAGCTCACCACTTAACACCCGTTTAAATTTGGTCCAGCTGTCACGGTGTAGCGTACCCGTATTCGATACGGTCTCAGCGCGCGACCAGCAAACATCTCCACGGTCTTCCACGAGGGTGACTTTATTTTCATAGACGTGTAACCCCACCCGGGGTGTAAGGGGAAGGATGGCTCGTAGAACAGGTGACATGCTTGACCCAATGACGATCGTTAAATGACGCACACTGTGTCTGACCCTCATATTTATAGTCAGGTGCCACTGTCAATGCCACAGCGCCAGGGTTAATAGGGCACAGACCATGACTAGGCCAACCAGCCGTCGCTGATTCCGGCGTGAGCGCTCGTGGTCCATAGCCCGAGCATCAAGGATGGCTGTCATAGTCCAGTAGTGGTGAGTGATGGCACACCTCTCCATCGACTGCACTCTGTCGAGGACCGCTTCTGTGAACTCGTTCAGGATCTGGCGTCGCCCCTCGTTGTCGTTGTAGTGGGCCACTACCTTCTTGGGAATCCGAATGGGAACCGGAGTCACCTCCCAAAACACCACCACCACAACGGGCACCTTCTTTTCAGACCTTTAAAAAACCATCCTTGATCAGGACACCCCACATCTCCAGAGCCGTGACACGTAGCAAGTCAACGCGACGAACACGACGCCGGACACAACCGCTCAAGGCCTGGAACACCTATTAAAACCAACAGCAGCAGCAGGACAGCTCAGTCGCCATGTTTTACCTCACCCTACCCAGTAACAGTTCGCTGGATGTGTTTCCTGGCAACATCTGCAAACATGGACCGGACCACTGCTCGGTAACCCGTGTGTGAATTAACCACGGTGGCATGCTGTAAAATGTGAGTCGCATAGGGCTGGATCTCCGTCATGGCTCTGCAACTGTAGAAATGAAGGTGTGGGATCCAGAGGGACGTGTTTTATAGACCATGTCACACATGCGCGCCTAGATGTAGCTCTACGGGTGTAGTCCGTGATACGTATTATTCTGATTGGTTATGTGGCTCCTATAGAGATAGTACCTTATCGACAATGGGGACTACTTGTTCCAAAGCCGTCCATAGATCGGGGTCCAGGGTAAAACCACCGTCGTTCAGACAGAGGAGTCGAGCGAAAAAGGGACCGCAGAAAATGTAGATGTCGTCACACAGGTGAATGCTATCACCGTGCAGGTCACCCAACAACACCCGTTTCAAGGTAGTCCATCCTTCCGGTGACAAAGAGACGTGCGCTTTGGGTTCAGTCGTACACCAACACCTAAGTCCGCTATCGATGAGGTCCACTCGTTTGGGGTACAACAATAGGGTGCAGCCAGGTGTAAGCCTGCGGGTAGCCACAGTCCCTTCTTTCACCTCGGGGTGTAGTAAGTCATCCACCTCGGGGAGTACATCTTTCAGTGCCATCCATAAGGGTGGACAGAGTGTGATATAGGTACCTCCACTCTGTTCCAACCGTGGGAAAAAGGGAATCCTCTCCAGCAGTGCGTATGTGCACGCCGACTTCCACGTGCATGAAATCCCTTTCGGGGTCTTTTCCCTGTAACAATCGTGTCAATAGAGTCCAGCCTGATAGCGATAATAAAATCTTCACCTTCTGCGGTGCGTCTTGGACCAGCTCCAGGTGATCGTCATTGACGATGAGGTAGACGTCGGACGTCAGTTGGAATAACGCAAGCTCTGTTCCGCTCGCTGCCATGGTGGGGAATGAAAAGCGAACGGTGAGAGAGGTGGCTTTATAGTGTACCTGCTGGGTAGGGTTTTATACACCGTGCGTGGCACTTGTTATACTCGCTTGCGCCATAAGGTCAATAAGGTTAGAAATGCGCTTTTTTCTACTACGCCCTGTGACGGCCCTTCGTGAATGGGCGTAACCTGTGAACATCATAGGAATGCATGTACTAACCTGTCTGTGTGGTTTTTCAACAATGTCGTTCACCTTCGTGTTTTTTCGGGTACGTCCGTGTCTTTTCGGTAAAGTCCGTGTCTTTTCGGTAAAGGCCGTGTCTTTTCGGTAACGTCCGTGTCTTTTCGGTAACGTCCGTATCTTTTCGGGTATATATGAGGGTCTTGAGGGGGGCGACTGTATGTGACGTGTTGTATGTGTTTTTCTCGGCGACGTCCGTGTCTATCATCCGTGCACATCACGTCTGCGCCTGCATTGGGGTATGTATGAGGGTCTTCATGCGCGCGCGCTGCGGATTCACCCACGCACTGCCGG
The DNA here is from genome assembly GCA_036873755.1 of Hanleya hanleyi. Lineage (NCBI taxonomy): Eukaryota > Metazoa > Mollusca > Polyplacophora > Lepidopleurida > Hanleyidae > Hanleya > Hanleya hanleyi. The sequence continues at coordinate 9,672 of JAVTVY010008490.1, forward strand.
ATAACCCGCGCGCGCGCGCGTGCGGCCGGAGAACCCCCGCGCGCGCGCGCTGCGGCCGGGGCGGGCCGGCCCGGGCCGGGGAAAACCCCGGAGGTTGAACATCCGGAAGTCTAAGAGAACATTGGAACTCTTCTGGGTTTGGAGGTGAAACCCGGAAGTGACGTCACAACCCACGTGACCTGCGCAGCAGAATGGCAACGACACCCTAGTCTAGCCCCCTCACATAGGCTTCACATGGATACCTCACTCGATCCCATCGGCCCACTAGTGACCCACCTAGACCCCAAAACGTCTATTTCCATACCCCTTTGTCCACTGCGCATGCGCAGAGTGACGATATTTCAACCCCGCACTCACCCCATCAGATGCCCCCTCACATATGCTTCACATTGATACCTCACTCGATCCCATCGGCCCACTAGTGGCTCCCCTAGATCCCAAAACGTCTATTTCCATACACTTTGTCTATTCCGCATGCTCAAAATGACGATATTCCTACCCCACATCCATCCCATCGGTTGTCCCCTCACATAGGCTTCACATTGATACCTCACTAGACCCCATCGGGCCATTAGTGACCCACCTAGATCCCAAAACGTCCACCCCGTATGGACCTATACACCCATAGCCATGCAGTATAGGCCTATGGGCCTACCCAGGCCTTGGTGACTTTTTCCAAAAATTCCACCGTTTCGCTCCGGAACCCTTCCCATCGTGTTCTAAATGACGAGACGTGAAAAACAAATCCAAGCAACCCATATCACAATGAACGTGTGTGAATTTCCCAGGTTGGACCTATACCCCCCATGGCCAGCCTATGGGCCTATATACAGACCTCGGTGACTTTCCCCAAAAATTTCACCGCTTCGCTCCGGGACCCTTCCCATTGTCATTTTCTCGGCGAGACGAGAAAAACGAGACCCCACAAGCCATAGTAAAGCCCACGAAAAAAATTGACCATCCCCATACCCCATACAGGCATTTCCCCTTATATTGTATAATACAGACCCCTATTGTAGGGGTACAGTCCGTGTTCCGCTTTTTATAGTTTCGGGAAAAAATCCTAATTTTACATGCACCCACCCCATTGACTTGATAGGCAGGTCCCAGTAAGCCCGGGGACCGATATTACCCCTTTTCGCTAGGGTTGATAGGGGTTTTCCCCTATTTTAGGGGTAAAGTCCGTATTCCGCTTTTTATAGTTTCGGGAACAAATCCTAATTTTACATGCACCCACCCCATTGACTTGATGCCCCTTCACGAATGCTTCACTTTGATACCTCACTCGACCCCATCGGACCATGCAGCGTGTTTGAAGTCTGGGGACTACTTTTTCTCCGCGGAAGCTTTTTCCCGCGACCGCATCACCGCCAGACCGCATCACCGCGGAAGAAAACATGCCCATGACCGCCACGTGACCGCCACCTGCCGCCACAGAGGTCAAAGGCGTGCATGAGCGCTTCCTATACTTTAATCTGGAAACAGCGCCCCCTGGTATATGCAAGAGTTATCTCCCCCGGCAAAATGCGGGTTTAAATCATTGCTACCTACTAAAAACACTCCTGCGCACACCTCCTCATGACCTCCACCATAAACCGGAAGTGACGTCATTACATCCGGGTGAAATGGGAACGGATATGCGGTCTACCTACTACTTCCGTTAAATCAATTAAGATATAAGAGACATGACCAGATCAGTCCACCTCTGGGACCAGGGTCTCGGGTCAATATTTTCATGCAATGACCTCAAGAGACGTAATCAATTGTATAATGAAATAGTTAAAAAAACTAACAGCCGCCACTGGGTGAGTAGTACATAGCGCTGACATCTGGTAATATTTCTGTGACTGAGGCGTAAAATTTGAGTTTAATGTGGGTTGAAATTGACCTTTGACCTGGGGTTGACCTCGGACCTGGGGTTGTATTGCAACGTGGAGAGGGCGCTTGCGGTCCCGTGATGGGTGGGTAGATGTAAAGGTTGGGATTCGTCCTGGTACTCTAAGAACAGATACACGAACAATACACCGAAACATGGAGAAAAATCTCTTTCTCGTGAGTCTAGATGGATCGGGAAGGGTGTCAATAGCGCCCATGAAGGCCGATCCCATCATGAGCGGTTAAATTGCGTGACTGGCTGAGGTAGATGTAAAATTAGGATTTCCAAGGGGAAAATGCGGGAAAACAGATTGAATACGCCGTTAAAAGTCAATAATATAAGTGGGCCCTTGGGGCCCTAGGGGATCTGGCGGGCCGTCATCTTGAAGCGCTCATCAAGGACGGTCACGGAGAGTGGAATAGATGTAGAACTAGGATTTTCCTGAAAAATGGAATCCGCAGAAACGGGTTTTTCCAGCCAAACATGTGGAGAATTGCAGCCAAATGGGTCTAGGTTGGCCAATATCGGGCCTATAGTGGGTAGTGCATGAACTCGTCTTGAAGCACTCGTCGAGTTTGGTTACCTGTTCAGTGGGTAGATGCAAAACTGTTTGTTTGTTTTTCACTGGGAAAAAAGAAAATTCGAAATACGGATTTTAAACCCAAAACAGTGGAACACCCCCATCAAATCATCGTTTTCCATAAGGCCAATGCATATAATTTCCGCAGACCATGCTCACACGTAGGCCACGTGTGTTTGCGTTAGATCGATAAATGGCGGAGGTTTGTAAGAGGAGAACGAATTAATGTGAAGAGAGGTTTTTGTGAATGTGCGAACGTTTCGACATGCCCCGTCCCCTGACAAAAATCTGCGCATTCTAGGTCCTCATGGGGGTCAATCAGTGATTTGATATAGCTGCCGTTGATCTGTTTTTATGAGGTTCAAAAATGCCAAAATAACCAAAAGAGGGTTTCACATTGTGTATGGGTTTATATGAATAACAACAACTGTTGAAATACACAATGTTTTATTTCAATATACATTGTTTTTATGTATCGGAACCATTCATCATGCTGTAAGTCATTCATCTACACAGTGGTGTGTAAACGTAGGGTGGAACTAAAATCGACTTTGTCCGGGCGTGTGTGTGGCGGGGGGGGGGCGCATTCCACTGTGTACGGACCTGGTTTACTGAGATTGCATAGTCCCTTGACTATTTACAGCTTATACTCACACAATGAATATCTCCACTAAATATCTAAATCTTGCAAATGTTCTCATCATTTCAGTAGCTGTTATGACACTGTTATAAGAAAGTTTTTCGAACTACCAAATGTTACAATCGGTCTGCTTCCAAAATTTGGTATTTTGAGATATCACTTAGGGTGGAAGTTCGAAATACCTTTGATGCTGTGTAGACTTCTTTTGTGAAGGTGCTTTAATGAAAACTTAAATAAGTCTGCAATTAATTAAGCAACTGAAGGCACGAATCTCAAAAGGCCGGAATCGCGATTATATAATTATCTGCAGCATTCTGTACCTTAGTACACCATCCCTACCCTAGAGAGAAGATATGAGCGTAAATCCCATTTAAGAGGATCTTGAATGATGCCATAGAGCTTTTTAATTTAATTTCGAAATGCCTTGTGTGAAATACGAGATGGGTTTTGAAGATTTAATCTCTATATTTATGACTATTGCGTATGTTTGATAATCATTATAGATTCGTAAGAATTAATTCTAGAATTGACAGATGGTCATTTTCGGTGTATAGCTGTGTATGCATGTTAGGCTATATTTGATTTAGGGGGGGCGCGGCATTTTGGTCAGTGTAGATTTATATGCAGATCAGTGAACGGTTCATTTTTGAATTACGTGTACTAAGGTCAGAGTGTGTTTTGGAAACAGGGTGCTTGAACAACAATAGAGGTCAGGTTTTCTGAAGTGAACGATACAATGTGTTTCCTCCAACATGATTGATTGGTGGACTTCGAAAGATTTTAAATAATGGCTCAACGGGGCACGTGGGCTCATGGGAAGTCACACGATAGTGATATAGTCCCAGTGGCGTCGGAACGTAATTGATAGTGGGGGGCCCGGTCGACTATCACAGCCCAACAGGCGAGGGTCGAGGAGCCGCCTAGGCCCCGGAAGCTCCGGGGTCCTAGATCGCCGGACATGCGTTCTGAGCGTTTTCCCTGGCAATAAAACTGATCATACTGCATGGTTCTATTTTCACGTTTGTTTCGCAATTATAAGCACGCATCGATATTGAAAACCTCGGACCTCATGTCTGCATCCATTTGACTTTCTAATTATATTTAAAACATACAAAACGATGACTTTTAGTTCTTGGAAGGGAAACCAATATGCCTACCGATACGATTCATTTATACAAAGATAAAACAAGGAAATTCTCACAGCCAAACAGGCGAGGGTCCAGGGACCGCCTAGGCCCCGGAAGCTCCGAAGTCCCAGATCTCCGGACATGCGTTCTAAGCGTTTTCCCGGAAATAAATTCGAACATAAGTTTATGGTTCTATTTTCACGTTTGTTTCGCATTTAAAGCACGCATCGATATTGGAAAAATCATACTTCATGCCTGAATCCATTTGACATTCTAGTTATATTTACCACATAAAAAACACACATAAAAAAACGATGACCTTTACATCATGGAACATTAGAACCAATATGATCCCGATTCATTGGTTCATACTGTAAGAATCATCAGACAATGCATACAATAGCCAAGTCTGGGGACAACAATGTATCTAGACTTGAGCCTTTTCAGCTGCACAAAGACCCAGCCAATAGCGTCCTACATGATGTATCTACCGATTCATTTACACAAAGCTAAAATAAGCGATCTTCGCAGCCTGACAGGTGAGGGTCGAAGGGACGCACAACTTGTGCCTTGTCTGGGGTCTCAGGTTGCCGGAGATGCGTTTTACCGGAAACAAATCTGAACACAATGTATATAGATTTATGGTTCTTTTTCCACATTTGTTTCGCATAAACACGCATCGATATTGAAGAATATGCCCGACTCCATTTGAATTCCCGGTTTAACACAAACAAAACAGGCCTATAACACACCACTACACGTCCTGGCACTCTATCTGTAATTTTTATGTGGGGACATGCACACTTAGAAGTGCCGAAAAGTGGGGGAGGGGGGGGGGACGGGGCAAGATATCCCCCCCCCCCCGGTTCCGACGACGCCACTGAGTCCGTGAGCTACTAGGGGTCACCTTGCACCACCCCCCACCCCCACTACAGAGCGAAACTATGTTTTTTTATGAACCGTACTTTAGGACATGTCAAATAAGAAAGAACTTGATAAACTGGGACTCACTACCTCTTTAATCAGTTTGAAATTACCCCTGTGTTAAAAACTACAATTTTTTGTGACAATAGGGATACCGGTAGGGTTATAAGAATAGTCTTTATAATGTTGATCACATATTATTCAGCACTGACTGTTGCATCAAATATTTACAAGATACTATCACTATTTGTCGGCTATGACGTCACACAGGGACCATACATAGAAGAGCAGGAGTAGTAGCAAAAGCGGGAGTTTTGGAGGTTCGTGAGGGTGTGTTTGAGCGATTGAGGGACCATTCTTGGTCCGAATGCGTCGTGTGAGGTGTCAAAGTGAAGCCCTCTGTGTGTAGACCACGACTTGAGGAATGTCCACGTCATGAGTAACCTCATCAGTAGGAGTAGTAGCCATAGAGGGCATTTTGGGGTGTGAAGGAAAGTGTTAGTGTAACACACAAAACTTGAACAATTAGTCAATGTCAGCTGGAGCGCCAATCATACACTTTATTCTGCAAAGAGGGAAAAGAGGGAAAATAAAACCAAATTGATGGCAGCTCAGATCACAGGCTGGATCGGCACGTTGCTATCAGGAAGTGCGCGATCCCAGAATTCAGCGCGCGATACATGCTGTCAACTTAAGGTCTCGCTTCCCCACTCTGCTCGAAATCATTACAATATGCAATTTCCAGGTGGTACAGATCAGGTAACACACCATGTATTATCTCGAAATATATCATTTGAAACAATCCAGTATAAAATTAAACTCGCAAGTCAAGCACTCATACCAAATTTGGCAGTAGAACACACATTTTCAACTTCATAAATTTTGCTGTAGGAGACTATCCTTAGGGGTACCTCACATTTGGGGTAGAGATGGACCATCCGTGGTCCAAATGGACCGTGTGGGGTGTCATCTTGTAGCTCTCTACATGTAGACAACGAATGGTATGGGGTTTTTTTTGTCGCATTGTGCTACTCATGCGCAGTACTAGGGCAGTAGTAACGAAATATGTCTTTTTGGGCGTGGCAATGACATGTTTGGGCAATCAAGGGACCCATGTTTGGTTCAACTGGACAGGTTGGAGTATCCTAGTGAAATTTTCGTTGGGTAGAGTCAGGCTGGCGTGTTTTTTATTGGAAGTCGGGCTAATCTGCGCATGCGCCGTAGGGGTGAGTAAGTGAAATGGTCATTCTTAAAGTGCGCTGGGGTATATTTGAGAGATTGAGGTTCTATATCTCATCTAAAAATGGAGTGTAGGGTGTCATCTTGAAGCTCTCGTGGTGTAGACCACGACTTGAGAGATTTCCATCTCATTTCTAACGTCATTGGTGACGTCATCATTACGAGTGGTGACGAAAGCGGCCATTTTAGGGGTGCGTAGGGGTGTGTTTGAGAGACTGAGTGACCATTCTTGGTCCGAATGGGACGTGTGGGATATCATATTGAAGCTTTCGTGGGACAACGTCCGGCTGGTCTGACGTGTCGTGGAAGTAAGGGATATGGCTTGCATGCGCAGACAGGAAATAGAGGAAAAGGGGCACTTGATTGGAATTTTTACCTCGACGTGGACCATCCGTGGTCCGAATGAGTGAAAGGCTCATGGGGTAGCGTCGGATTGGACTGGTGTGTAGCCTAGTATCATCGTTCTGCGCATGCGCAGTCTGGCAGAAGGATAGAACTCTTGTTCAATCAAAAGCCGCCATTTGAGAAACTACAGAGCTCGGAGCTGTGGGATGGATCGGTTGAGAGCTCGGAGCACGGAGCTCTTGGAGCTCGGAGCTCGCAGCTCTTGGAGCTCGGAGCTCTTGAAGTCGGAGCTCTTGGATCTCGGAGCTCTTGGATCTCGGAGCTCTTGGAGTCAGCTCTTGGAGCCCGGGTCTCGGAAGTGACGTCATCGCACGCATGAGCAAGCACATGTGGCGCACCCTGTACCCTACGGCCATAGGGTGCACCACAGGTGCGTGTGCATGCTTGCGATGATGTCACTTCCGAGCTCCAAGAGCTCCAAGCTCCGACTCGAAAAGCTCCGAGCTCTCAACCGATCCATCCCACGGCTCCGAGCTCTGTAGTTTCTCAAATGACGGCTTCTACTGGGATAAGAGCTCAAAACTACTGCCAGACTGAGCATCCGCAGAACGGTGATACTAGGCTACACACCAGTCCAATCTGACGCTACCCCCCTTCACTACGAAACCCCACACGACCCATTCGTACCGCGCATGGTCCACCTCGAGGCTAAAATTCCATTTCAGTGATCCTTTTTCCACTATTTCCTCTCTGCGTATGCTAGCCAGATCCCCTACTTCCCCGACACACAAGACTAGTCAGACGTTGTCCCACGAAAGCATCGATATGATACTCCACACGTCCCATTCGGACCAAGAATGGCCCCTCAGTCTCTCCAACACACTCCTACGCACTCCTAAAATGGCCGCTTTCGTTACCACACGTAATGATGACGTCACCAATGACATCACAGATGACATGGAAATCCCTCAAGTGGTGGTCTACACCACGAGAGCTTCAAGATGACACCTCCATCTTTGGATGAGATATAGAACCTCAATCTCTCAAATACACACCTGCGCACCTTCACTATGGCCACTTTACTTACTAAACCCCCACTGCGCATGTGCAGATTGGCGCGACTTTCAATAAAAACAACGCATGTTTGACTCTACCCCACGAAAGCTTCACTAGGATACCCCAACCGGTCCATTTGGACCAAACACGGGCCCTTGATTGCCCAAACATGTCATTGCATGGCGAAAATGAATTATTTTGTTATTACTGCCCAACTGTGCATGAGAAGCACGAAGCGACTAAAACAAAAACCATACCATTCGTCGCCTACATGCAGAGAGCTACAAGATGACATCCAACACGGTCCATTGGACCACGAATGGTCCATCTCTACCTCAAATTCCTTCCTTCACACCTCCAAAATGCCCAATTTGATTACTACTCCTACTGATGACGTCACCAATGACGTCACAGATTATGTGGACATCCATAAAGTCGTTGTCTACAGATCGAGGGCTTCACTTTGTCACCTCACACGACGCATTCGGACCAAGAATGTTCCCTCAGTCGCTCAAACACACCCTCACGCACCCCAAAACGCCCACTTTCGCTACTAATTTTACTGTTGTATGTATGGTCCCTAAGTGACGTCATACCCAACAAATAGTAGTAGTATCTTGTAAATATTTGATGCAGCATTCTAACCTTCTGTGCTATGCGTGTCGTGTGCAAATACATGTTGTATACAGGGTAAACTTTCACATAGCAACGGGTTTGCAAGAATACAAAATACTGCCTCGTGAAACAGCTCATCACGGTTGACGGAGAGTGCGTTTACCTCCTCCAGCAATAACACAGGAACATTCTTCCCATGATACACTGAATGAGTGCAAAGGCACTCTATATCTGAACCATTCCATTTCCAGCCCTAAACTGCCCGCTTGTCTGTATAAGAAAAAATATATAATATAACTTCGTTCTTCTTAGCCCTTCGCCCACAAATGCAGACAAACGCGAACCGTTGGAAATGTCACTTTTGGAAATGTCACTTTCTCGGTAACCATGGCAAGCAGGTAACATGTAGGTCAACTTCTACACGCTGGGGAACACCACCTCCAGCTCATTAGTTCTCATATTCCTGTGGTTAATCTTGGGCAAGAAATATGTATAAAAAATCAATAAAATATTTTATTTCTCTGCACTGAAAGAATCATTTGTTTTGCACGATATATTTTTATGGTAAGTCCGGGTAAACGGTCCAACCGTTGCTGCAGGCGCAAGCCAGGCAACACTGCTTGTTTTTGCAGGGTAAAATGTACCAGCCGCGCTCAGAGAGAATCAGTTTTGCGCATTTGCTGATTATTTCTACATTCAAATATATCTCCTGGTTAGAACTGGATTCAAAACCTTCGTATCGGTATTTGTTGTGTAATAATTTACCGCTGGGACGTCTTTCATCCCTCGTCAAAACCCCTCGATTGCTGCGCAATGTCGGGGTTTTGACTCCGGATGAAAGACGTTCCAGCGGTAAATTAGTACACAACAAATACCTCTATGTCGGTTGTGAACTCTTAAATCAATGCTGAATAATATGTGACCAACATTATACAGATTGGATAATAATTATGGAAGATAAGACTATTCTTGTAACCCAATCCCTATTCGTCACAAAAAAATTGTAGTTTTTAACACAAGGGATAATTTCAAACTGATTAAAGGGGTATTGAGTCCCAGTTTATCGACTGCTTGTTGTTTCTTATTTGACATGTCCTAAAGTACATAAAAACATAGTTTCGCTCTGTAGATTTGGGAGGGGGAGGGGAGTGCAAGGTGACCCCTAGTTGCTCACGGACTAATAGTGAATCACCATTTCTTAACGGTAGCATAAGGTCGTGATTGGATAAGTGTTTAGATCAAGTAGTTTGTTCGTTTGACTGTATTCAAGCATTGACAACCTGTTTGTCTTCAGACTTTAAGATCTGTCTCCCTTGAACATGGATTGTTCATTCTAATAGAGTTTTCACATGATGGCGTTTGGGAATTGCTTCCTGTAAAGACTTTTGTACCACGATCGACCTGTCAAGTTAATGAGCAAAAGCTTACCTTATAACATTGTCAGGTATTGTTCCAAGTTTAAGGTCGGACAGTAGTATATAAAACTGATCTGCATATCTGTTGCCGCTAGGGGCGCTGGCCGCATGGCCGCTAGAGGTCAAGGTCACTATAATCTCACGTAATCTCTGCCAAAGACCAAAATTTTCTCGATTTTTTTCCGCCTTCGTTGCAACGATTAATGGAAAGCCGTTGGTACCACTGGCAAGTATGGTATTTGTTCTATTCAGCTGCAAATTTTATTTCGATTCACAGCTCGATAACATGCCTCGCCGGGGGACTATTTGCGGGGCTTGAGCACTGCTTTCAGCAGGCAGAGAAAACAGCGAAATGGGGACCTCTTGTGTAGAGGGGCGCATAGCTTAAAATTTTGACGGATAATATTTGACAAGAAGTTTGTCACCTTGTAGCGCTTGGAATAAACTACTTCCTGTCGAAAGATGAAAGTCTAAATTCAATTAGGGAATCAGCGAGGTACAATTGTGTTAATACTGCCGAACGTGTAAATTATTTAGGAGTCTGTAGCCTATCCATTACACCACTAGTCATACACTACAAACCAAGGTTGAAAATAGTATGTATATATCTACCAGAGGGCAAGAATCATTATACGGCCCATACTAGCGCACTGGACAATGTTCAACAGACATCAACACATGCTCATTGCGGTATGGGTTGTGGGATCTCGTTTTTCACGTTTTATCACGTAGAACACGATGGGTGGGGTCGCGAAGCGATTGGTTGAATTGTTTTGAAAAAGTCACTGTGCGCATGCGCATTGGGCAGGTAGCGTTGTGGTGGACATTATGGGGTCGAGCGGGGCCCCTAGTGGTCCGATGGGGTCGTGTGAGGTGTCATGCCGAAGCATACGTGAAGGAGCATCCGACAGATGTGGTGCGACGTGGAACTCAGCTCATTCTGCGCATGCGCAGTAAACAGAGTGCATGGAAATAGACGCTTTGGGGCCTATATGGGCCCCTATTGGGTCGATTGGGCCGTGGAAGGTATCAATGTGAAGCATACGTGGAGGAGCATCCGGTTGGAGGGGGGTGACGTGGAACTGACGTCATTCTGCGCATACACAGTAGACAGAGGATATGGAACTAGACGTTTTGGGACCGAGAGGGGCCCCTGATGGTCCGATTGGGTCGAGTGAGGTATCAGTGTGAAGCGTTCCTCCAGGGCGATCAAGACATGGGTGCGTGCATGTAAAATTAGGATTTGTCTCGAAAATAGAAAAAGCGGAACACGGACTTTACACCTAACCCATAAGGAATACGGGAAATGCATGTATGGTGTATACGGGTGGTCATTTTTTTTTCTTGTGGATTTTACTATGGGTTGTGGGATCTTGGTTTCTTCGTCTCGAGCTGTAGAACACGATGGGAGGGATCTAGAATCTAAGCGGTGAAATTTTTTAAAAGTCCACGGAGGTTTGGGTAGGCCCATACTGGCTCAGTGGAAAATGTTGAACCTAATGGGGAACCCACACATGCTCATTGCGGTATGAGTTGTGGGATCTTGCTTTTCACGTCTCATCACGTAGAACCCGATGGGTGGGATCCCGAAGCGATTGGTTGAATTTTTTTTGAAAGAGTCACTGTGCGCACGTGCAGTGGGTAAATAGCGCTAGGTGGACGTTTTGGGGGCGAGAGCGGCCTCTAGTGGCTCGATTGGGTCGAGTGAGGTGTCATACTGAAGCACTCGTGAGGGAGCATCCGACTGGATGGGTGTGACGTGGAACTGAGGTCATTCTGCGCATGCGCACTAGACAAAGGGTATGGAAATAGACGTTTTAGGGCCGAGAGGGGAGCCTGGTGGTCCGACTGGGCCTAGGGAAGTATCAGTTTGTAGCATACGTGAGGGAGCATCCGACTGGACTAGTGTGTTGTCCGCTTTCAACATTCTGCGCATGCGCAGACAGGGAATTGTGGGAAAATGGCATGGGAAGGGACGTTTTGGGACCGAGGTGGGTCACTCTTGGTCAGATTTGGCCGTGAGAGGTATCAATGTGAAGCTCTCGTGGGGGAACGTCCGATAGGTGACTGTGACGTGGAAATATCGTCATTCTGCGCATGCGCACTAGAACAAGTGTATTTGAATGGACATTTTGAAGTCGACATGGGTCACTATTGGTCCGATTAGGTCGAGTGTGGTATCGATGTGTAGCATTTGTGAAGGAGCATCCAACGGGATGGGTTGCTAGTCCGGTTTCCCCATTCTGCGCATGCGCAATCTGGTCGCATTATAGAAAGCAGCAATTTTGGGGTGTGAAGGAAGGTGGTTGGGGTAGAGAGGGACCATCCGTGGTCCAAATGGACCGGTTGGGGTATCCTAGTGAAGCCCTCTGGGTGTTGACCACGAATTTAGGTTTGTCCGTATCATCTGTGACGTCATTGGTGACGTCATCAGTAGGAGTAGTAGCCAAAGTGGGTATTCTCGGGGTGTGAAGGAAGGTTTTTGGGGTAGAGAGGGATCATTCTTGGTCCGAATGCGTCGTGGGAGGTGTCAAAGTGAAGCTTTCATGGTGTAAACCACGACTTGAGGTTTGTCCATGTCATCTATAATGTCATTGGTGACGTCATCAGTAGGAGTATTAGACAAAGTGGGCACTTTGGAGTTGTGAAGGAAGGCGTTTGGGGTAGAGATGGACCATCCGTGGTCCAAGTGAACAGTGCGGGGTGTCATCTTGTAATTCTCGTGGTGCAGATCACGATTTGAGGGCTGTTCACGTCATATCTGACGTCACTGGTGACGTCATCAGTAGGAGTAGTAGCGAAAGAGGGTATTCTGGGAGTGTGAAGGGGTGTGTTTGGGGTAGAGAGGGACCATTCTTGGTCCAAATGCGTCGTGTGAGGTGTCAAAGTGAAGCTCTGAGAGTGTAGACCACGATTTGAGGGATGTCCCCGTCATTTGTGACGTCACAAGTGATGTCATCAGTGTGAGTAGTAGCCAAAGTGGGCATTTTGGGGGTGTGAAGGAAGGTGTTTGAGGTAGACATGGGCCATCCTTGGTCCGAATGGATCGTGTGGGGTGTCATCTTACAGCTCTCTGCATGTACACGACGAATGGTATGGTTTTTGTTGGAAGTCGCATCGTGCTACGCATGCGCAGCTGAGCAATATTAACGAAAGATATCATTTTGGACGTGGAAAATGACATGTTTGGTCAATCAAGGGACCCATCCTAGTGAAGCTTTCGTGGGGTAGAGTCAGACTGCCGTGTTTTTTATTGGAAGTCGCGCCAATCTGCGCATGGGAAGTTGGGGTGTAGTAAGTAAAGTGGTCGTTCTGGAGGGGCGCAGGGGTATATTTGAGAGATTGAGGGACCATTCTTGGTCCGAATGCGTCGTGTGAGATGTCAAAGTGAAGCCCTCGGGGTGAAGACCATGACTTGAGGGAGGGCCACGTCACCTTTGACATCATCGGTGATGTCATCTGTAGGAGAAATAGCCAAAGTGGGCATTTTGGGGGTGTGAAGGAAGGTGTTTCCAAATGGACCGTGTAGGGTGTCATCTTGTATCTCTCTCCATGTAGACGACGAATGGTATGGTTTTTTGTTGGAAGTCGCATCGTGCTACGCATGCGCAGTTGGGCAGTAGTAACGAAAGATGTCATTTAGGGCGTGCGTGGGAGTGTGTTTGAGTGATTGAGAGACCACTATTGGTCCGATTGAGTCGTGGGCGGTTTCATAGTGAATCACTTGTCGAGTAGACTCCCACTGGATGGAAGTGTCTTGGAAGTAAGGCTATGGCCCGCATACGCAGACAGAGAATTGTGTGGGAAAAAGCATCGGACGGGTCGTTATGGGGTCGAGATGGCCCAATATTGGTCTGAATGGGTCGGGGAGGTACCAGTTTGAAGTACTCGTGGCTCCAATTGGAGCGGCTGGGTCGTGGAAATGACGTTATTCTCCATATGCGCAGTCGTGGAGTAGTAGAAAAAGGACAATTTCCGAGGTGCACAAGGGCACTATATCACATCGGAGGTATATATTTCATCCAAGTATAGCGAATAGCGGTTGTCGTGAATAACAACAAGTTCAGCAATGTTCAACGCATGATTGATAATGGTGAACATCTGACCAAACACTTGGTTGTTGCCTCTGGAATAGAAAAACCGCAGTTGACCCGTCATCTTATGGCGTAAGATGTACCCAAAGACGAGATTTAACTTCAAGGCCGTAGTTTGGTCGTTGAAGATGGCTTCCACGTAGTTGCGTAGATGGGCGAGGTCGGTCAGTTGGAAATTGTAGATGTCTAGCAGCGGGCGATGACTGTGGAAACGTCGTCGGATCATGGGCACACGGTGCCGATAGATGTCACTCAGTGAATGATCTTCGGGTAAGAGATCACTGGACACATTTATGGGGTCGTCCGCAAACTGTACTTTGCCCTCCACGTCGTACAAAATCTGGCCGAAGGTCTTGTTTTCGGAATCTGAATGTTGATTTAGGGCGACATCATCATCGGCCCTCGTGCGATGGGTGGGAGTTCCGCTGCCTCGATACTGGTGCGTATGGGCTCCTCTACCTGCAAACGGGGCTGTGGAACAGGATGTCCTGTGCGTTGGTGTCGCAGCAACTGACTGGGAAGTTTGAAAAGTCGACCATATTCCTCGCATGGATGCTTGGGTGGCTCATGGATTGAACGTTCACGGCGCTCTAAATGATCCGGGCGCTGAAACGACTGTGTACATATCGTACAGCTATACTGGGCGGTTCCGTCGTGTTTGGTAGCCTCATGATTTTGAGCACGTAGTACAAGTGGACATCTTGGTGGTTGACAGAGTGTCTGATGAAACGGCCAGGCCGCTTCCCTTTTATAGCACGCGCGCTGGTGATCTATTTTTTAGCACACCCAGTTCAAATACCACCAAGTCGAGGACCGAGATGTAGTGGTGTACGACTGAGCCGCATTTCAATATTCAAGGTCCCACGATGTGTGTCCGCGCGCGCGCGCACGTGTGTGTGTGTGTGTGTTTGTGTGTATATGTGTTTGTGTGAACAGTGTGCTTATTTAGCCGTCTCTCTTTCGGAAGACATGGAGGCTCTTAAGAGCCGCTCTTTTCTGTCGCTGTAAGACAGACCATTGTGAGGCCAACGAGTGCACCCATACCCTGTCTACGGGTTCGACTCCAGCTAGGACCAGGGAGATTCCCCTTCTATTGCTGTATGTCCATATCTCCTCCAGTACATCATACACACGCTGGCGGAGCCGCGTTGGGTATGTTTTCAATTCTCGTAGGCTCTTGTCCAATCAGAAGCCGTCGTTTGAGAAAGTTCAATCTTCGACCGTGTACGACTTTAGGATACGCTTGCTTTTATGGACAGTAACACAGTAACGGCCGCCATCGCCTAGCTTAACGCTTCAACGCGCAGGGAAATTAGCCCTGAAGCTCTGATTTTCTAGATATTCTATGGAATTGTCACTAATTCACCGAAATGCAGTGACGCCCATCAACGCCAGTCACACCGTCTTAACACCCTATCCTAGGCATTAACTTAATGCCCTAGCATAAGTCCTTGACGCCAAGATGTAGACATATGAGAGAACAACAACAACACCGATGACAGATCAATAATTTTATTATCTCCAAGTGCACATCATACCCACGCTGGGGGAGCCGCGTTGGATATGTTTACATTTCTCGTAGACTCTTGTCCAATCAGAAACCGTCGTTTGAGAAAGTTCAATCTTCGTTCGGTGTTACCTAAGCGTCGTCGTCCAGGAAACAGTTGTTCGCGCATTCTGATCGCATTTTAAATGGCCTCGGTGATGTCATCGCACGCATGCGCACGCGCCTGGAGGCGTTGACGCCCGTCAACGCTCGGTGCTGGTGGTAGCTCCCGTGGAGCGGAGCTCTTAGATGGGAGCTCTTGGAGGTCGGAGCTCTTGGAGTATGAGCTTGGAGCTCTTGGAGCTCAGAGCTCGGAACTGACGTCATCGTACGCATGCGCACGTACCTGTGGTGCACCCGCACCCCTGGTGTACCCTATGCACTTCGGGTTATAGGGTACAGGATGCACCACAGGTACGTGCACATGCGTACGATGACGTCACTTCCGAGCTCTGAGCTTCAAGAGCTGCAAGCTCAGTCTCCAAGAGCTCCGAGCTCCGATCCAAGAGCTCCACCCCACGGGAGCTACCACCACCACCTAGCGTTGACGGGCGTTAACGCTCCCAGGCGCGTGCGCATGCGTGAGATGACGTCACCAAGGCCCTGGAAAATGCGATCTGAATGCGCGAACATCTGTTTCAGGACATGCTGGCTCAACGGTATCCTGGACTGTCCGACGACGCTTAGGTTACACCGAACGAAGATTGAACTTTCTCAATCGACGGCTTCTGATTGGACAAAAGTCTACGAGAATTGTAAACATACCCAACGCGGCTGCCCTAGCGTGGGTATGATGTGCTGGTGGAGATAATAAAATTATTGACCTGTCATCGGTGTTGCTGTTGTTCTCTCATCTGTCTACATCATGGCGTCAAGGTGTTATGCTAGGGCATCACTGCATTTCGGTGAAATACTCCACTCAAGTTGATACTTCTCTCTATATACATACGTGTTCACCTTAATTCTTGTTTGCATCAGTCTTATATACTTGTTCACCTTACACACTTGTACATACATTCTTGTTCATTTGTTCACCTTAATAAATATTCGAACTTCACTTGGGTTTTCATGAAGTTTTTTAATTAAACAACAACACCGCAAAATTCGTACTAACCATGCTCTGTGCAGGTTATATCAAGGCCTTAGTGCCTAAGTTGGTTTTCTGGGTATTGCTGGTTACCTTTGGCCACCACTGATTGGCTATTCATTGACTGAATCCCTACATGCCCCACATTGGGCATTATGCTTACACAGAAAACACACAAGACAGGGTAATGAAATCTCATTTTTTTATTCAGTGAACAACGTGAGAACAACCACGTGAAAAAACTGAAGCCCAGAACAGGGGGGCTTGTACATTGAAAGAACTGAAGCCCAGAACAGGGGGTTTGAAAGAACTTAAGTCCAGAACAGGGGGCTTGTATATTGAAAGAACTTAAGCCCAGAACGGAACTTGTACATTGAAATGATCGGCGGCCCAGTCATATACGAGTACATCTCGGTCCTCGGCCTCGGGATACTCGTCAAACATGTGGACAATCGTCTGCATGGAATGTCCCCGGCATCGATGGTACAGGTAAAACAAGCAATATTGTCCGCACACGCTACTCAAGAGTCCTTGTAACGTTTTAGTATTCCAACACCACGTCTCTGTGCCTTGATCCATGAAGTCTGTTAAATCGGGATGGAGGGGTGCTAGGCCGTACGGATGAAAGTAGTCGCCCTGCTCTTCTGTCAAGTACACGGCCACCCAGTATTGACCGGGCCGATCCATCGGGTCTGTATTCAGGACGTTAGCAGCAGGATACACACGGTCTAATGGGAACATATCTCGGGCGAACACCCCTTGAAAGACCGTCCGTGCCCACGGATCATTCTCTAGCACGGTGGTAATCTGCTCTGTATTCATGTTAAGTGGCGAAGACACACATGACGTTACGGCTTTTATCGATTTGAATAATGTTGTCAAACTCAGCGTAGCAAACCACATTGATGGTTCGCGGTAAAGGTGTCCCGAAATGCAGTTCCAAGCGTAAGTTGCCTTTCTTGACGAGACTCAGTTGATGATCGTTGTCTAAGGTGGGCGTGAGATCGAAACAGAACAATGTGTACCCTTTGCCGAAATCGTCTCTACTGATCGTATTTCCTTTGTCTTGGTTGATTTGGCCAGTTCCTGCGAAGAGGTTCAGATAGCTCCGGATGTAATTGTCCGTTCCGAAATTAGGTTGTAAGGGCCGTGCCGGTATTTGTTGTCCGTCCACATGCAGGGCTACGAAATTGATGTTGAACGCTTTTAGATTGAACGGATTCCTCGAGATAGCCCCATTATAACTGACGTTCTCCACACAGGCTAGGGTTAAACGCTTGGGCAAATCTCCCAGGAACAGGTTTTCTTGATTGACAATCATATTCTCTTTAGGGACGGAAAAGACCCTGGTCTGTACTCGTCGAATCGTGTACTGGGCTGTTTTTTTCTCCAAGGCTCTGATGTGCGCCAACTGTACACCTGGGCTCGGTTTCACTTTGCTTACAAACATACTGGCCTCTTGGAGGACAATGTTATACTCGACGTCACCGTTGGGGCCATCAAGGCAAACGCAGGCGTTGCCATGGTGGATGCCATGTAGCTCGCCATGGTAGCTGGTGCTAACAGATGCCACTGGATCACTGAGTATTATTGGCTGAGAGGCCATGCCGTCCATATAACAGATCGCCGCAGCTCCGCATGGACCCGAGTTTCCCAGTGCTAAGCCATCCGTAAAGATGATGGGGCTGCTCTTTATTTCTGCAAGCTGCTCCAGAGCATTGGTTTTTGCTCGGAATGCCTGTTCAGATGTGCGCCTGCCTGCAGAGCCAAAATCATTAGATGGTATGACCACGGTTGGAGTCTCCAGCTGTAGGCGAGTCAGAGGGGAGACTGGCGAAGTCACAGGTACAACATTTGACAGTTGAATTTATTCTGGTAGATATCTGTCCAGCATCTTTACTTTGTGCAGAGGTGTCAAAATTTTGTAGTCTAGGAACCTCTTGTCATTGCTCAAGACCTCTTCTAATGCACGAAGGCTGTCATCTTCTGGTTTCCTTCTGATTCGTAGGAATTCCTGGACAAGGACCTCATCTAGCCGGAGTTGGATAGGGGAAGTGTGACATAACACTTCAAGGGCATTGGTGAGAGTACCTGTGAAGGCACCGCTGGCACGAAGTAGTAGAGACAGGCGGTGGACGCGTTCCACTTTCGCAATAGCAGCCTCAGGGGCAGTGCACCAAATAGGATAGGTTCTCTCGAGGTGTGGACGTACAAGGGCACTGTACAGATGAAGAGACATCTCAATCGATGCCCCTCACATGAGGTTTCCAAGGCTGTTAAGGACCCTCAACGATGTACTACAGACATGGTCCACATGCGGTAAGAATGAAAGAGTTTCATCCAGGATGACTCCCAAGCATCTTTTCGTCTGTACTTGCTCGAGAGGGGTACTTTCCACCACCACTGATACTTGAGTATTTCCTGGCCTTGAGTGACACATTATATCCGTCTTGGAATCGTTTACCAGCACCCTCCACTTTCTGCACCACCCCTTTACAAACACCACCTGTACGGTAATATCCTGTTCAGCTATCCGCAGGTCAACTGAAGTGACCCAGATTGTGAGGTCGTCTGCAAACGAGATATGACCGGGTATGTTGAGGGTCATGTCAGCAATAAAAAAGATGAAGAGAACGGGCGCAATGACGGAGCCCTGTGGGACGCCTACCGATGTCGTCATCCATTCTGAGATGTAGCCATTTACATGGTTACAGACTTTCCTGTCACGCAGGTACGAGTCGATGTACAGGAGAAGGCGTCCGCGAAGTCCTGCTTGGAATAGCTTGTAAATGACAGCGTCACGCCATACCATGTCGAAGGCGCCCTCTAGGTAGAGGTATCGGTCCTGCATGAATAAGTCCGCATGCAGACGTCCCATCATATCGACCGAGTGACTCTGTTGTGAAACCCATTCTCTCCGTATAGCCGTCATTATCGGGACTCGCCTCCATCTTTCATGGGGTATCTCGGTAGAACAACGGGGCTGTCAAATACGACTTTTTAGCGTCACACCCGTAGGATAACAGTGTTTCGATGTAGGCTCGGTACGGGTACGGGTTCATTGAGGCGCTCACCAGTTTATCACTGAGCGATATATCCACTTGCTGGAATAGCGAATGAAGTCAGAGATTGACTGGACCCACGGGTGCGTCTTCTTTGAGGACCGACCCATCTTTCTCGGTGATCTTGGCTTTCACGTACAGGTACGTATGTGCTAAATCCAGGTAGGTCGTATCAGCGTTGGTGATGGTGAATTCAATGGGGCCTGTGGCTGTAATACTGGAAAGGGGCAGATGTTCCACCCATTGACCCTCTTCGGCACTGGTCTGAGTAGGTGGGACGGTCCATAAATCAAATTCACTGTTGGTAGAAGGGCAGGACTCGGCATGGATGAAAGCCATCTTTAAGAAAATATATATATCCTGGGTCTTCGATGTGTGTCGTCGCTGCGTCGGTCGTCCACTGGTGCGTGGTCTCGGTGGTGCAGCTAGGTCTTTTATTCCCTACGGTGCGTTGTGCTTTGGCGACCAAGACGCCTCCTGCTTCTTTGGCTCGGCGTTTCAGTGCTTCTTTGGGTGCCGCACCGCCCAAGACATTACCAGCGACTTGCAGTCCACTGCGTACCGCTTGTTTGACGATTGGTTTGACCCCACGCGTCACCAAGGGCAGGAACGTTTTGACGATGCTCCCGAGTATGTTCCCCAGCTCATGTCCCCGTTGCATGCGTGTACCTGCAAAGACCGAAAAGCCACCCTCGGCCTGTTTGGTGTAATGGTCGAGGTAACTGGCTGTATGGCATTGATAAGGCACCTTCATTATGCAAAGTGAACCGCCCGTACTTGACGGAAATGAAGTGTCAGCACCACTTTCCCACGCTCGAATGCAATCGGTTGACCGGTGTCGTCTCTTATATCGATGAAGATGGAGCTAGTATCGGTCTGACTGACCGGTAGATACACGATGTGCCTGAAACTGTGGGTGACTTGAGCTCCATACTTGCCTTTCACCGGACAGACGCGTAGTAGAGGTACGTTGCTGTCTCCGACAATGTGTGCATCAGCCACGTCTGAGTAGATGTACAGGCCATACATACCACCACGCATGTCCACCGGAATGTGGCCTGTCTCACCGGTGGGGCCAGCGTACCCGGTAAATCGATACCTAGCATTTGCTGTAGGGTAGGACTGATTTCGACACTCACGTTGGAGCTTGGAGTGAGACAGGCCTTGTCGTTGTGTACGTTATAATCGAAGTCCACATGATTTTTGAAGGGACAAGTTTTTATGGGTTTTGAAGTATTCGTGACGTCCCGTAGAGACTTATAATGCATCAGACTTCTCAGCCCATCCATGAACTCCTTGGGGGTATCGTATTGACCTTCGGGGAGGGTGAGTCGGGTTTCTTGTCCTTCGTAGGTCACCTCGTACCACACATCACCACCTCGCACGTTGTACCACGAGTAAGGGTATTGGATATCCACGAGTCCACATTCCCAGCGTCCAGGTAAATGCAACGGTTGGGGTAACTGGGTTACGTACTTGGCCAAGGTGTTGTCAGGAAACACATCAGCCGAGCTGTTACTGGGTAGGGTGAGGTAAAACATGCCGACTGAGCTTTCCTGCTGCTGCTGTTGGTTTAATACTTCTCCCAACCCTTGGGCGCTAATCGTCGTGATGGTCGCGGTGACTTGGGTCTTGATGGTTGCAGGGGGTGGCGTGGTAAAGGGGGTGAAAAAGTAGGTGCCCGCCGTGGTGGTGTTTTGGAGGGTGACTCCGGTTTCCACTCGTGGTGTGGTGAGAGTCGTCGTGCGTGCACCGGCGATTCACGCTGCATCCAGGCCCAGCGCTGAGAGTTCCCCACCAATTCCTGTGGTACATGTATGTCTTTCAAGCCTTGAGCGAATGCCTCCCATCCTCGAGGATTCGTGTGCGACCTGCGTTGAGGCATCAGGTCATTCACTAAATCCGTCATGTGGGTACCGGGGACCACCTGATTCTGCACCAGTACTTCGCCTTTATCATTCCAAGTCATGTTAGGATTCTGTTTCATCCGTTCTAATACCAGGCCAGCTTGTTTCTTGAATGATGCAGGCATACTCTTCAGAACTTCGTCTTCGACCCACTGTGGGGCTGTGGGTGGTACCCCTGGTATTGGTGGCTGTTGGAGCGGTGCTGAGGTCGGGGACGTGTCGCGTCGTGGTGGTGGTGGTGTTGGTGCTGCTGGAGTAGAGACGGTTTTGTATTGGTCCATGAACGGCATGTACCGCTGAAGCGTCTCACTGTACTGTTGTACTTTGTCACTGTCGCTTAACCCCGGTCGTTGTAAGATCTGACGCATCTCTTCATCGAGGGTGTTTATCGTTTTCACCGTAGAAGGTGCGGGGTACGGTGATTGGAGGTTTTGAAGGAGCCGAGGTTCGACGAGGACCATTTTTTTCGTGTGGTTCATTGTCGGCCAATACTGGACCCAACACGGAAGCGGCTAACGGTGCTAAAATGGCCCCGAGAAAGCCGCCTTTCTGTAACACCTTTTTCTCTTGTGTTTGAGAGACTCGCATCTGGACTAGGGTTCGCAGACCTGCCTTATGCTTGCCCAACTTCGCCTTCTGAGCCGGAGTCAGTGGTACGTTGCCTTTTAACAGGTTATACCCGATCTCGCACAGACAGCGTACAGGGACAGGGTCCGCGCCACGTGCAATGGTTCCAACCAACTCGGGTGGGGCCGTCTTCAATTCACGGAGCGTCCGGGCATGCTTCCGTACTCGCGCAGACGTCATGTACAACTAATGCTAGAACCCACAACCCTGCCCTTTTTATCTACCTCAGAGAACAGAGGCAAAAATCAACCATGATGTGATATTAATTCTTTTATTATCCCCAACATCAAACACACACACCCCAGCTGGGGGAGCCACTGTGGGTGTGTTTACATTATTTTTGCATGTACACGTTGTGAGTCTCTCCGGTCCGTAGTCGAAGGTGATCGGGGGTGGTTTGCGTGAGGTCGAAGAGCATATACCCGTGCTGAGGGGTTGTCGCATCTTTAAAGGCTTCCAACGCAAACGCAGTGCGTCCAGGGTACATCTGTCTCGCCAGGTGCAGCAGTTGAGTGGTATCTCTTGGGTTTTTGAAGACCACCAGGTAGTGGGCATTTAAGCTGATGTTCCGATGTTCTTTGTTTTTACTGAACAGATTCTGCGCAATGTAGATGATGCTGAGCCGTCGATGATGGCTGCCTTTGGTAAAGAGTTGGGTGACCCGACTGTCCGTCTCCGCCATCAGATCATCCAGAACCACCAGGGTGTCCGGTTCCAAATCGGCCAGGTTGGGTAGCCCTTCCACGAACGTGATGTGGGGCATTGCTGCATACGCTGCCTGCCATTCTCCGTAACACCACACGACTCGGGCAATAGGTGGGGTGATCATGCTGTCGGCGTGTTGGAGGAGTTTCTGGACGAAGTATGTTTTGGCGGAACCCGTCGGTCCCGCGATGACGCAAGTGAAGGAATGTTGCCACCGGGGGTCCATTGGAGGTGTATCCGCTGTCGTGGTAACCCGCTCTTGTAAATTTGGTACGAGTGAACTGGGGTGGTGGGTACAACGTCGGTCGCCGTTGTCTGTTCACTGTGAGGGATGAGATTCGGTGGGTTTTCAGACGTAGTGGCTGTACTTGGTGTGGAGCTCGGTGTGGAGCTCGGTGTTGACTGTATACTTGGTGTGGAGCTCGATGTGGCTTGTACACAGGGTGTGGTGGTGACTGAGCTCGATACGGGGTTGACTGGTGCTATCTGTTGGCTGTTTTGAGTGGCGGCTGGAGTTCTAGGTAGGTTGAGTAGAGTGCTGAGATAAGCTACGTCGTAAAACACACCTTCGTACAACACACTCAGCAAGGATAGCAGTATCACCACAAAGCCCACTTGCGCTTTGTGCGTTTTGGGAGTCGCTGTGTTCAGAGACGGTTGCACCGTGTTCATGGTCGAACGTGGAATGAAGGATGATGGCGGTGGTGTCTGGTTTTATAGTCCTCTCATCTGGCTGGACGCGACCCAGGAATTGAAGGAACTGGGCCAGCCTTGCCATTTGATGAAATGAAACAGTTTGCTACGTCGGCGTTCGGTTTTCAAAATCTGCTCCACCGTGTAGTAGTCTTGCTTTGTTTTTACGACATACTGTAATTCCATCTTGTAAAACGTCCTTAGCAACGGTTCCCCTTGAAGAGTTTCCAGTCCATAGACTCGATGTTGTCGGGGTAGGCGCCGTTTAATCAGGAAGTGCTCATCGCTCCAGTTGGGCAAGTAACTTTTCTCGAACTTGCCCTTGACTTTACTGATCCGTACAGGGTCCCCGACCTTGAACATCTCCTTCGGTGCTCGTTGCGAATGTATGGGGTACAAGACACGCTGGACTTCACTGCGTTGGGTCACGGTAATGGGGGCTCTCTGTATACTCCGGTGATAGGCTCGATTGTAACCACTCACAAGTTTCGGGAGAACATCGATGTACCGTCTTGTATTCTTATAGGTGAAATATTTATACATGCGGCCTTTGAATGTCCTGTTGAACCTTTCCACCATGGAAGCCTTGGTCTCGTTGTAGGTGTGAAAGAAGAAAACCTTCTGTTTCTTGAGAAAGGCTTGGAACGGACGGTTGAGGAATTCCGTGCCTTCGTCGGTTTGCAAATACAAGGATTTGCGCCCAGTCTTGAAGATGTCCTTGAACGCCTCTATGAGATTCGCCCCCATTTTCGTCCGGATGGGTACCACCCACGCATACTTCGGCAGGATATCGATGCACGTCAAGATATACCGATTCCCATCGTTGTGTTTGGCAAAGGCGCTCGTATCGACCAAATCCGCTTGTCATTGAGCATCTAGTCCTCGCACGATGACCCGGTTCCGTAGAAAATGGCGGCGGGGATCTCGATGTAAGGTATAGGTGTCTTGTTTTTTTAACCAATATCGGACTTGGGCACGTTGTATTCCCTGGGGTTTGGCCGCTCGATAGAGAGCGGACAATGCACTATACGCACCGGGACTGTCGGGACTGTAGTATAAGTTATCCAACACCTTCTCCCAGCGCTTCATGGTGACAAAATGATGATGGAGACGGAGAGTATCGCTTATTTATAACGAGGTCGAAGTTTCTACCACCGTTGCATATATCCTAGGTTGACTGAGTCTAGCCGGATAGTCCATAGCCTCGTCGTCTGGCTCCGCTTCATTGCTAGACATTTGTTCATTGTGTTCAGCCAGCGCGTCTTCAATAGCACGAGACCGCCCCAACTCGTCTGATGACCGCTCGTCCGGTGTAAACAGCTGGTCCACAATAGGCACCACTTTCTCCAAGGCCGTCCAAAGATCGGGGTCTAGGGTGAAGCTTTGCGTAGGATCGTGGTAACGCCCCAGACGTGCAAAGAAGGGTCCACTGTGTACGTAGTTGGCGTTCTCGATGTGGATGAGGTTTCCGTCGAGCTCACCGCTGAACACCCTTTTAAATTTGGTCCAGCCATCGCGGTGTAGCGTAACCGTAGTCGATGTGGACTCCGGACCCGACCCACAGGCATCTCGATCTTCCACGAGGGTGACTTTATTTTCATAGACGTGTAACAACACCTGGGGTGTAAGGGGCAGGAGATGGCTCGTAGGACTGGTGACATCGTTGACGAAATGCCGAAAGACGCACACGCTGACTGTCTCTCGTATTTATGGGGAAGTCCCACTGTCATTGCCACAGCGACAGGGTCAAGAGGGCACAGACCATGGCGAGGCCAACCAGTCGTCGCTGGTTCCGACGTGAGCGCTCGTGGTCCATAGTGCGGGAATCAAGGATGGCTGTCATAGTCCAGTAGTGGTGAGTGATAGCACACCCCTCCATCGAGTCCACTCTGTCGAGGACCGCTTCTGTGAACTCTTCAGGATCTGGCGTCGCCCCTCGTTGTCGTCGCCATCTGCAAACATGGACCGAACCACTGCTCGGTAACCCGTGAGTGAATTAACCACGGTGGCATGCTGTAAAATGCGAGTCGCATAGGGACGGGTCTCCATCATGGCTCTGCAGCCGTAGAAATGGAGGTGTGGGATCCAGAGGGACGTGTTTTATAGACCATTTCACACATGCGCACCTATACGTAGCTCTACGGGATGTAGTCCGTGATAAGTACTATTCTGATGGGTTAGTGCAAAAAGAGAGCAACAACAACAAAGATTACAGGTCAATCCTTTTGTTATACCAACGTGACCTGCGTGCGGCCGGATAACCCGCGCGCTGCGGGCGGCCGCATAACCCGCGCACTTTCGGATGATCCCGCGCAGGCATACGGTCAGGCCGGGAAAAACCCAGTGGGAAGTGCTCGGATGGACGCCCGGATGTACAAGAACCCGGATAGACGCGCGGATGTACCCGGATGTAATAGTACCCGGATGTAATAGTACCCGGATGCACGCGCGGATCGCGTCGAAAGCCTACCGTGGGTACCCCAAGTCGCCGACACAGAGGCAGGGAAAAACCCGGTACTTATCGATTGGCTGTTGTTCGACCGCTCAGTGGTTCTTTTTCTCGACCGCTGAATGGTCCAAATGAAACTACCCATCCTTCCCAGGTTAATCTAGAATCCCACCAAGCTCGTAATCACCACCACAACAGCGCTCCCTGGCGGATGCAAGAGTTACCTCCCCCGGCAAAACCTGGCTTGAAAACCACTTTCTATACTACGTACAGTAGACTACTTTATCTGCTTCGAAAACAGAAGAAATAAATTCCCAAGAATACAAGTTCACCCGCTACATGCCACAACAACCTCTATTCACTGCCCTGTATCTGTCATGATGTAAAGTCACATCAGATATCCCCCACCCAAACAAATAAATCAAATATCTCTTCCCCAAACTGAATATCAACCTGTCAAATAAAAATACTTCCATCCAAAACGTACTGTTTGACTCCAGCCTTAATAAGATCCAGTCTTTCATAAATGAAGATATCCAGCAGTCACAAGCTAGTATTGACCAAGCAACACAGGCCCTGACAGACATTCTGACTGAAGCGGCAAAATTCACTTCAAACCCCAAAGCAAAAGGCCCAGGAAACACACAGTCGCCCATCCATCTGTACAAAAACTACAAAAAGACTTCAAACACCTATCCAGATCATAACAAAATACCCGAGTGATCCCAAAATCCGTGGTCGTTTCTTCAGCACTCGATCCCGCCTTAAAATATGACAAAGAAATCCCAACGAGAATACAAACAATCCAATTTACCCAACTAGATACCCTGCAAAACAACGACCCAAAAACCTTATGGAAACTAGTCGACGAACTCACTGGGAAAAAGAAAGATGATAAACTCCCAGAAACTCTCCAAAATAACTTGTTCGAGCATCACCAAAATTTAAATACTCAGAAATGGTGCGATACAGAAAACCACTCCGAACTTTTAGACGAAATTAAATAAAACAACGAGAAAAGGAAAGCATGCCAACGATCATCCTCGACGAAACCATTAAATCTAAAGAAATATCCCAGGATAAACCAGTAATGAAATCCTCAAATATAGCAAAGACCTCCTTCTGTCACCCATCACAAAACTGTTCAACACAATACTCAACACTGAAACATTTCCAACACAATGGTCACAAAGCTACATAACACCAATACATAAAAAAAGTCCCAAGATCAGCTGTTGGAAACTATAGAGGAATTTTATCATCAGCTGCTTTGCAAACTTTTCTCCTCTGTTCTCAGCACCCGACTCACAGATTACCTATATACAAACAATATTATATCAGACCATCAATCCGGATTCAGAAAAGACAGAATAACTACACAGACAACCTATTCATACTCAAAACTCTTAACAAAAATACACATCAAACAAGGAAAACTAAACGTGGCATCTATCGACCTTGAAAGCCACAAAGTTGACACCGTATGGCATACCGGATTTCTGCTTAAATTGCTACGCTCCGGAATAAATGGAAAATTCTACAAGGTCATAACACACATATACACATCAAACACAACATGTATCATGGGCGTCGCTAGGATTTTTCAAAAGGGGATCGATTATCATAGCACTTTAGGCGAGGGTCCAGGGGCCGCCTAGGCCCCGGAAGCTCCGGGGTCCTAGATCACCGGAGATGCGTTCTAAGCGTTTTCCCGAAATTAAATCTGAACATAATGTATGCAGATTTAGGGTTATATTATACTGCTCTGGGACCTTAGATGGTCTGAGATGCATTCTGAGCGATTTCCAACAATTAGACTAACACGTCATTTGTCAAATATCAGTATTATATTTTATTCTCTTGTCATCTTGAAAACACAATAATAATGCTTTGGGTTGATATACCTCGTAGGCTAACCCAGTGGCGTCGGAACGTAATTGAAAGAAAGACCACTAACACAGCCCAACAGGCGGGGGTCTAGGGGCCGCCTAGGCCCTGGAAGCTCCGGGGTCCTAGATTGCCGGAGATGCGTTCTGAAGGTTTTTTCGGAAATAAAACTGATCATACTGCCTGCACATTTATGATTCTATTTTCACGATTTTTTTCTCGCAATTATAAGCATGCATCGATGTTGAAAACATCGCACCTCATGCCTTCATCCATTTGACGTTCTAGTTATATTTAAAACATACAAAACGATGACTTATAGTTCTTGGGAGGGAAACCAATATGCCTACAGATACGATTCATTCACACAAGGATTAAACAAGGAAATCCTCACAGCCCAACAGGCGAGGGTCCACGAGCCGTTTAGGCCCCAGAAGCTCCGAAGTTCCAGATCTCCAGAGACGCGTTCTAAGAGTTTTCCCAGAAATAAATTCGAACGTAATGTATGCAGATTTATGGTTCTATTTTCAGGTATGTTTCGAATTTATAAGCACTCATCGATATTGAAAAAATCATACTTCATGCCTGAATCCATTTGGTATTTTAGTTATATTTATCACATAAAAGAAAACACATACAAAACGATGACCTTTACATCATGGAACATTAGAATCAATATGATAGCGATTCATTTACACAAAGCTGAAATGAGCGATCCTCACAGTCTGACAGGCGAGGGTCCACGGGCCGCCTAGGCCCCAGAAGCTCCGGGGTCTCCGGTTGCCGGAGATGCGTTTTAACCCGTTCTCCCGGAAATAAATCTGAACACAATGTATATAGATTTATGGTTCTATTTTCACATTTGTTTCGCATAAACCCGCATCGATATTGAAGAACGATATCGATGTGATGATATCGATATCCGAAGAAACCACGACGGGTTGGATATATGCCGGACTCCATTTGACTTCCTGGTTTGACACAAACAAAACGGGCCTATAACACACCACTACACGTCCTGGCACTCTATCTGTAATTTTGATGTTGGGGCATGGTCAGTTAGGGATGTTGAAAAGTGGGTGGCCCAAATATATTCGGGCCCCCCTAAATCAAAAGTGAGGGGGGGGGGGGGCCTTGGCCCCTCCGCTTCCGACGCCACTTTAACCATGTTAAAATGATTTAAACTAAACATCATCACATCACTTTACGATCCATATGTCATTTCATGACTGTGAACATTAAACTTTTGCTGAAAATATCACAATAATATTGTGTAGAATATCAAACTGTGTATCTCGTGGTCATGGTGAAATACTGACTAGAAAAATGAAACTAATATCACTCATTAAAAGGTGGCCATGGTAAAATACTGACTAGAAAAAAATTAAACTGATATATTTTCAGGAAATGAAATATCACGAATGTAGTATAGCCTTCAGCAAAGCTTATACATAAACAGCTTTCAGTTTATTGCCCGCTTTGCACTTCGCCAACGGTAGACCGAGGCTGCCGATGCTTCATTATCGAATCCACACGCATCGAACAGAAGGAAAAAAAACACACGAGTTAGTGTTAATGATTAATTGAATAGTAAATTCGCCTGCTTTATCCGTCGAGGGTCCCCTGCTGTATCCATCGAGGGTGGAGTCTCATGACCAGAGCTACAGCTCTTTCATAATCCACTTTATGACCATCAAACGGAAAGTCGTGGTAAACCCATTGTTGAGCGAACTGACGCGTCACTACTGGAACGAAGCATGCTTACGAGCCTGGAGACGGACATTTTTTATTTCTTTCTTTTCTCTTTTGCTTTTTTGTTTTGTTTGTTTTGTTTTTTTTCTCTGTTTTTGTTTTTGTTTTTTGTTTTGCTTTTTCTTCGGGGTTTTTTTTTGGCGCGTCCAAGGGGGGGTCGTTCGCACCTGACGACCCCACCCTAACGACGCCCCTGTGTATAAAAGGAGATGGTATTGTAAGGCGGGGTTTTTGCCCACAGCCAGCCGACGCATAGGAATGTACATTTCTTCTCTCCATCTGTCAATCACAATGCAATGTACAACTTGTCGTCGGTGGCAACTGTCAATCAACGAACTGAATGTTACGGTGGAAAAAGGCCAAGCCTTTTAACGTTTGACTAGCCCGTAATGTCCACACGTTATCGTGTGATCGGTAAACAATATTTATTTTACTTTTAATTGGTTCATAATGATAGCCTAAAATCTTATTTCAGATATACTGAATGCGATTTTTTTTTACAAAAATGAGAAAGATTGAAATAACTTGTCAATGTTTTTTCACGAAATAGCACAAGCTGTGGATTTCAGTTTCATGTGATAACTATAATCATAACGCAATCGCACTAAAACTTCCACATATTGTGTGCTTATATTTTTTCTTGCCGTTACATGAAAACATAAGTATTTTTATGACATTTTAGTTTTTCGAGTTCAACCGTACCACGTATAGGCCAAACTCCCGCCTTATCGTACCATCACCTTTAACAACAACAGAACAAATTTCTTCAATTCAAACATAGGAGTTAAACAAGGTGACAACTTGAGCCCAACAATTTTTAACCTGTTCATAAATGACCTGCACCTCCAAGAAAGCACCTCTCACTCAGCTCAATTATAAACACTAAAAATATCCCATCTACTATGAACAGTCTTCCTATTCTTAATATCTGAAACCCCTGAAGGCCTTTAAAACAGTCTAAATATACTGTTTGAATTCTGCAAAACCTGGCACCTAGAAGTCAACACTCAAAAATTCAACACAATGGTTATACGCAGAAGCAAACAAAGCAACATTCCATCATTCCTCTACAACTCCATAATCCGAGAACAACCTCCAATATACCTATCACGGATGCACCTTGAATATTTATGGAAACTTCACAAAAATCCGAAAAAAAATCTAGCAAACAAAGCACTCAAGGCCCTTTTCAAGCTACACAAATCATTCAATGGCTCCAATCCAAACCCCCAAATATACAGCAAATTGTTTGACACCCTAATTAAACCTATCCTATGGAGCAGAAATATAGGGAGCTGAACTACTCTCCAAACTCCAACACAAAACACACCGCTACAACGAATTAATAGAAAATGAACCCTACGAAAAGTACGTGCTAAATGTTGCAAACTGAACCTTAGAGTTAACAAACACACAACTAACATTGCTTGTAAACACGAACTAGAAAGAAACCCACCCTCATTCGACATCAACACAACCATAATAAAATGGCCCACTCCAAAAGACCAAAGGCCAAAAAAAATAGTCTGAAAAACTACAAATCTACAAACAACCAGAAATACACAGCGACACATCATACCGCAAGACAATCACACACTAAAATCACAGACAAGCCTTAACCAAACTACGCATCTGTGCTCACAATTTAGAAATAGAGTCTGTCAGGAAACACAAAATAGGAGGCATCAAAATTCCCAGATCAGAAAGACTCTGTAAATTATGCAAACTTCATGTGGAAGATGAATCTCACTTCCTACTCGACTTTTCAAAACTACACAAGAAAAGACAAGAACTAGTCAAAGATCTCACCAAAGCACACACCATACCAAAACATGAACACCACAGAAAAACTACATGCAATCCTCAGCCCATCCATAGAAAATGCGCAGCTATGTGGCAAGATTTATCATGAGCTCATTGTACAGAGATCAAAGGTACTCGCCAAACCGTCTGTCAAACAACTGTAAATATCATGTTGGTCTTTATTCGATACTTTGCTTTAAAGTTTGTACACAAGAGTGAATACATGCTCTGGTGAAAATGTGTGCATGAATATCAGAATGTATGTAAATTATATTATTGTGTTGTATAATCTATTGATTTGTCTGTCTAGCTTCTTCCTTGTATGTTGATGTATGTTGGGAGTTACTACCCTTGATCCATGTACTTTTGCAAAGATGGCAATAATATGATGGCCGAGAGGGGCCATCGCGTCTTTCATTTCTAATTTAACGCGATGGAGCGATGGAGCTATGCGATGGAACGATGGAGCTATGCGATGCGCGATGGAGCTATGCGATGGAGCGATGGAGCTATGCGATAAAAGTCGCGCTATGCGATGCGCGATGAGGCTATGCGATGGAGCTATGCGATGCGCGATGGAGCTATGCGATGGAGCGATGGAGCTATGCGATAAAAAGTCGCGCTATGCGATGCGCGATGAGGCTATGCGATGGAGCTATGCGATGCGCGATGGAGCTATGCGATGGAGCGATGGAGCTATGCGATGGGGCTATGCGATGGGGCTATGCGATGGAGCTATGCGATGGGGCTATGCGATGGAGCTATGCGATGGGGCTATGCGATGGGGCTATGCGATGGAGCTATGCGATGGGGCTATGCGATGGAGCTATGCGATGGGGCTATGCGATGGAGCTGTGCGATGGGGCTATGCGATGGAGCTGTGCGATGGGGCTATGCGATGGGCTATGCGATGGAGCTATGCGATGGAGCTATGTGATGGGGCTATGCGATGGGGCTATGCGATGGAGCTATGCGATGGGGCTATGCGATGGAGCTATGCGATGAAAAGTCATTGCGCATGTTCGTGAAAAAACGAGGCTGATTTGGACGCCATTATTCAACATTCAACGAGGAAGTAAAGCTCTATTTGTTGTGCCTGTTTTGGTGTTTCTCACAAGTTTTATTTTAAATATTCGCCGTCAAACAAATGATGATTTTCGGATGTACCGGTGTATATATAATTTAAATATTAACTATATACATGAACGTCACAGGACCTACGAAGTGGGGTAGGCATTAGGACTCCGACGCGAACTGAGTTCTTGGAAATCTCCACCCCCAGTTGAAATCCTGCCTATATTAAGATGGGCACTGCCCAAGTCAGAATCAGCAGTGATTTTCATCAAAAATCACCAGAAATTTTCATCAAAAGTAGGTCAGTAAGTTGGTAACAGTCCCCTAATGCACCTTCATGCCGAAAATCAAGGTTCTAATGTCAACGGTTCTCCTTATTTTGCCGACGAAAGTATTCGGATGGACTGACTGACTGACTGACTCATTACCGGACAATTTGCAATCTGTAGCCTACTTCGTAGGAATAATTTCAATCGAAAGGTATATTAAGCTTTGACCATGTCAAGAACACAGATATTTTATAGTTGTTGGGAAGCCGAACACAGAGCCAGATTTTGAATGTGAATGAGCAAGGATGATGCTTATTGGAAAGTAAAATCTGCATTCAATATATAGATATAATACCGTATAGGTTTATTTTTGGCTTTTGCTTTACTCTAGCGGTTTTTCCGCTGCCTTGTTTTTTTTGGGGGGGTCATGTTTGTTCGTTTTTGTTTTGTTTTGTTTTTTTTTTCTCGCTGAAATATTGGGGAGGGGGTGGGCGCATTGCCCTCCGCTCCCCACTCTTCCGCCGTCCCTGCCTCGCCTACCGTGACGCTGTTTCGCAGTCAACTCAATAACGAAAGGAGGAGAAAGAGAAGGGCTAAAAATTGGCATGCAGCTACCGGTCAAGCAGAATTATACGCAAATACAACCCAAACAGAAGAATGGGCTGTTGAAAACTGCATCATGCCACAAAAAAATACATTCATGCTGCTATCTATGGAAGACGGATGCGGCCATCGTAATGGCGTATTGTCGCCCTCTGAATCGGAGAAAACTTAAGCTTACTATACAGGGCGCCAATGGCCGACAGAGGAGACTAAAATGCGCCATTGCAACAATACTGCAAAGCTACCGTTATCGTGTTGTCGTGTTGGCGCATTTTTAAAAGGCGACAACACGACATCACGACAACACGACAACGGTACAGTTGACGCAATGGTGCCCTAGTTGTCGTATTGTCGCATTGTCGCATTGGCGGGGGCGCCATTACGATAACAGTTGTCGTGTTGTCGCCATGGTGCATTTTTGAAAGGCGACATCACGACAATGCCTGTTGTCGTATTGGCGCAATGTCGCATTGGCGGGGGCGACAGAACGACAACACGACAACAGTTGGCGCATTATCGTCTTCCGGTTCGTCTTTTGCGCAGATGCGGAAGCTTCATCATTACAATGATTATAGTATGTCATCAGTTTACAATCCATACTTTGCAGACTTTATCAGACGAATAGGGTCTGGCTGTATCCAGAGGTGGTTCTCGAAAGACTATTGGGCATTCAAAAACAAAAAGACGACAATGGTCTTTATTTCCGTCACTTTCATTTTCGAAAATGTGAATCCAGAGTCATGGAATCTTTTCGAAGAATGGGAGGTTGTATAGTTTAGGGGCCCAGAGCAGTGGAGATAAACTATCCATGTATCTAGTTCTGGTGTTTTCACTGAGTTTGATTGCATGCGGCATTAAGTATGGCGTCTTTGGCTTCTAAAGTATGGCGTCTTTGGCTTCTAAACGTCACTCGTCCCCGAAGAATGTAACATGACACATGACTACATGTATACAATCTGGACGGTGTGGGGACGGTGGGTGGGCAGGAGGGGGGTCTCGGGTCTGGTGTGCGGTGGATGGTCGTTGATGTAGAAAAGCATATATGAGCTGAAAACTCGGAGATATATTGGCTGACCTGGGTGGGGGGGGGGGGGGTATCTCCTATTCCTAAGCGCCGCCAGTCATCTATGCTTGTTAGCCTATATGGCTTCTAATAGCCCGCCTGTTCCCGATACCGATGGTTAGGCCTACAAATCATTCAGAATTTCTTCCTGAATTTCAGGACGGCTGACTGCATTTATTATCAGCCATATTCGCAAATTAATCTAGCATGCGTGTCCAAGATAACACTGAAATACTCCGTACATTATATACAAATGAGTATTACTTTATATAGGGTTAAATGGTTATGACTTGCAGGCCTATAATCAAGATGATATATTTACATGTATGTATTTAAAACTGTACAGGTAATAATTAACCAGTTATTTAATGATAAAACGAAATGGTTATTTTGACGGAGGGACCTTAGTAGTATAGTCACCGCATATAGACTCCCATTTTGCCGGGGGAGATAACTCTTTGGGGCGCCAGGGGGAGTTATTCGGGCGGGTTGTGGAATTCAAGTGCACTAGGTCACATGACTTTTGACCTCGAATTCTTCCGCGGTGATTCGGTCTGGCGGTGATGCGATCAAAAAAGCTACGAAAGTAGTCCCACGTCAACCAAGTGACTTCCTATGTTAATGTATACGGGGAATGCCTAAAACGAGTATGGGAATAGACGTTTTGAGACCGAGGTGGACCCCTAGTGGACCGATTGGGTCGAGTGAGGTGTCAAAGTGAAGCCCTCCTACAGGGCTATCACGTCGTGGGTGATTGCATGTAAAAGTTTCTCCGGAAAAAATATATAAAATGCGAAATACTGACTTTACCCCTACAATAGGGGAAAACAACTATCAACCCTATTCAAAAGAGCTAATATCGTTTTCCGGGCTTATCGGGGCCTGTCTATCAAGTCATGGGTGGGTACATGTTTTCACAGAAAAAAAACATAAAAAGCGAAACACGGACTTTACCTCTACAACAGGGCCTGATTCGCATATTTGCATCTATACGGGAAAATGCCTGTATGGGGTGTGGGGTGGTCATTTTTTTTTTTTTTTTTGGATTTTACTATGGGTTGTTTGGTCTTGTTTTCTTCGTCTCGCCACGAAAAACACGATGGAAGGGGTCTCGAAGTTAAGCGGTGGACTAACGTATCGTCCGTTTTCAATATTCTGCGCATGAGCAGTCTGGCCGTAGGATAGAAAGCAGACATTTTGGGGGTGCGTAGGGGTGTGTTTGGGGTAGAGATGGCACACTATTGGTCCAAATGGGTCGTGGGAGGTGTCAAAGTGAAGCTTTTGTGGGGTAAAGTCAGAATGGCGTGTTTTTTCATAGCAAGTCGCGTCAATCTGCGCATGCGCAGTTGGATGTAGTAAGTAAAGTGGTCAGTTTGGGGTGCGTGGGGATGTGTTTGAGGTAGAGATGGATCACTATTGGTCCGAATGTGTCGTGGAATGTGTCATCTTGTAGCCCTCGTGGTGCAGACCCCGATTTGAGGGATGTCCATGTCATGTGAGCCAAAGTGGACAGTTTGGGGGTGTGAAGGAAGGTATTTGGTGTAGAGATGGACCATCCATATCTGTCATGCATTATACCATATCCTTGCTGTATTATACCATATCTGTGCTGTATTATACCATATCTGCCCTGTGTTTACAATATTTGTCATGTATTATACAATGATGAAGGACACGTGTTCATTCCTATATCTACAGACACCACCGCCAACTCCGGTTGGGCGGAGTTCGGCAATTTTACAACCGGGACCTTGTCAACATCCGGATTTCCCAGTGGGGTTTTCCCGTCGTTCCTCCGTCTTCCATGCGGGTACTGTGGTTTTACATCCGGGTCCTCATCTTACATCCGGGTTTTTTTCAATTTTACTGTCACGTGACCGGAACCGGAAGTTGTCACAAGACAGGTGGCGCCCCGATATTATCCTACTTATTCCGGCAGGGCGCCATCTGTCTTATGACAACTTCCGGTTCCGGTCTCGTGACAGTGAACATGGAAAACCCCGGATGTAAG
>JAVTVY010008491.1:0-42937 GCA_036873755.1 Hanleya hanleyi
AAAACAGATTAGACAAATCACCTACCGGTTTATCGCTTAACAAAAAATATTCTTGTAGGAACGGTATGACGACTGCATCTTCGCACTTGATCAAGACAAGCTGAAGACGATGTTGGACGATCCACATATAGTCAACTGGAAAGACAATCCATACTTTTGGAGTAAGAAACATCTCACATTTGTGCAATGTTTTTCTTTAAAATCACTGCTAAGATTTTGAATACACTGACGGTCAACGGTTTAGCATGAATTCCAAATATGCATAAATAGATAGTAAAATAGGGGTTCTGGAACAGGGATCCTTTACTTAAGAACCCGGGATCCCTTATGCCCCCAAGAAATAACCCCAGCTAATGCTCCCAACGCAATACCTACGGGAATTGCCGGACTATGTCAACATCCGATCGACGTTTCGATCAACGTATCAATTTATTTTATTCCTGCCTCCCCTCACATCCTACGTAAGAATATGGTAGTAAATATTCGAGGTTTGATGAGCACAATCCCACACGCGCTTTGGGGCATAAAAACACAATATTGGAAGAGAAAATGCAATTATAAAGCAAAATATTTAGTCAATTTTATTAGATTTTATTGAATGTAATAGTGTATTTTTTTTATTGTATGTCTGGAAATCGAACAGAGTCACTGGCATGTACTCGAAGATCTCGCTGGGAAATGCGGTTTGTCGATAGACCTTGGTCGTGATGCATATTCAGCCGATGTCTACCAACTCGACGTTCGAAACATAAGAAATATGTAAGTTTTGTTTGTCCGGACAGTATGACCAGAGTTTTGGTTGAAATATCAGAAAATTTCGTCTGGACGGTTTTATGGTCACCGTGGGAAACCTAAAAGAAAACAAAGGTCAAAAAGGGCATCCGACTGCCATTGGGGGCCGGGAACTTTTTCCCTATCAGGGTTGGGGGCCATCATGATCACTTGGCATAACCGCATCTCTGGGACGAGGAAAACGAGAGATTTGAAACTGGCTGACTTTTCCGCGAACCTCATTGGTGTCATTTTGAGACTATTTGCATAATCCTAGCTGCAAAGAACCATGGAAAAATTCAAAATGGCGGCCACAAGGTGTCATGTTTTTTATGTTTTCATTTTCCAAGGCATGTGGAACTTGGACGTTGCGGTGGAACTTAGAGGGGTTCCGTGGAAGAATATTGGGAGAACTGACGTCATCAGTGGTAGAGAATTTGCAGAATCGCTCCGATGCGTACTTGGATAAGGGAAACATACACCCTTATAAACTGGCACATATAGTGTATGGTTTATTGACGCTTTTGACGCAGATACGGTCAGAGGATCTGGAGGTCACAAACCACCATCGAATTTTTTCGGTCTAAAAATAGTTTGATTCGTCACACCCGAAAGGAGATGAAGCGGGATTTTGGCCTTTCACGTGGTGTGGTTGAAATCGAAAAAATAAAATGTCCCAAAAATAATTGTGTTTTAATGTATCCAGTGAATAGCCTGGATTATTTCTTTAGATTTATGGACTTAAATTTAGATTTAATTCATATAACTGACTAGTTTTCGGCTGAAAAACAAGGTATGCATTTTCAGATTTAGTCAGATTCTTTTCATGACTTTGAATGAGGTTTTCAATTTTGCTTTAATTTTTCTTTGTCTTTCTTTGCTTCTAGACTTTTATAACCTTGATTTTCAAGTTTGCTTTAGTTTTTCGGTCTTTTTTTTGCTTCTAGACTTATATAACCTCGATTTTCGTTTACTATTCCAAGCATTTTGTCTTTATGAAAAGAACTCTCCATTATGACAATAGCACTTCCTTTTTCTGCTTCTTCAATAACAATCCTGGGCTTGATCTTCAGGCTTTTGATAGTTAGCTTTTTCACTTTCCGTATATTAGAACGAAGTTTTTTCTTTTGTTCTTAACAGTGGATTGATGATTTACGAACGAAAACGCCTACGTCAACGTCCCTGTCCCTTTGAGGATTGTGGCGTCTGATAACGTCGCCATTTACACATGTGCAATTAAACTTTTCATTTTACATGTACTTCAGTGATGTTCCAGATGGCCTGACTCTAGGTAAATTGCGCCCCGATCTCTGTGATTTGGTAGCTGACAACAGTGGATTCAAGGGGGAGATCTCAACAAATTACATATTTACCCTCATCAAATCTCTGCCCTCTGTGTGTTTGTTTGACAGCCGTGGACAGCCTGTCGGCTATGAGCTGACGTACCATGATGGCTCCATGGGTTCGTTGTATGTGGTATCAGTACACAATTAATTCTGTTACTTGTTATGTATTAGTGTATTAAATCCAGAAAATTCACAATGCATAAATCCACCTGGCATGTCAATATTTACCTTGTGCGACATTACCAGTGGAAGTCTTGACAGATGTTGACCATGGAAATTTCAAATTACCGCCACTGACAGCTGATTGGTGCTACAGAATGTCATTCGATTTGTAAACAGGGAGCCTTCTCACCCTTCACTGATCATGTCTTCATCCACCATGCTTTTTTCAAAGTGGCCCAAATCAACACCAGGAAGTACAGTTTGAAGACTCATCTGCAAGTTGAAATATCAAATGTATCAGAAATGCTGAAAAATCGCAGCTCATAAAATCCATAAAGATCTGCTCTCAAATTTCTAAACAATGTAGATCGTGGGCACCGACCCGGAAGTGATTAATTGTGTACTGATGCCTGTCAAGAATGGAACCATTGTTAAAATAAGGAATGCTCTCATCTGAACAAACCATACCCATCCCCAAACATTCTTGAGAAGGCACAGATAAAACTATGCACAGATAGAGATTTTACAGCCTATATACCAAGGGTACCCCCTTTATAATTTCCCCTCAGTTTGCCCCATATGACTTAAGACTGAGGTACAAGTAAAAAGTACAATATCTCACTAACCTGTACATATTTTTCCATCTGGTAAAAAGCACCAAGTCGACAATCCTTCTGCCTATAAAAAGAAGTATAAAGCATTAACTAGATATGTTAAACACTATTTTTAATTATTTTTTTATTATTTTAATTCATTTTTTTATGAAATTATTCAAATTAAAGTTTAAAAATAAAGACAACTTAAATTCAAAATGTGTCAAAACATAATTTGTTTTCAACCTGCTCATTTAGGCTACATTTGGTAAAAATTTCCTTCATGGCAGTGGTTAACTTCTCCATGTAATCAGTGGGTCATCCCAGTAATCTATCAAATGGGATTTAAATTTGATGTTGATACAAAGATCAAAGACATGTTTAATCCTGTAATAAGTGACAGCAAGATACACAAATGTGTACACAACACACACCAAAATATAACACAGAGGTGTTTATGGTATACACAACTCCCATATAGAGAATATATGTCAGTTCAATTGGATGGATCTACATCTCATCAAGATCTTGCTGGCAGTAATTAGAAAGATGCACATATTACTTGTAAACAGTTATTATTACTGCGAAAACTCCTAAATAACATTGAGGAATATATTCTGTGTCAGATTTCAAGTCCATGAATGCAATGACTGCAAACAGGCAACACTTGTCAAAACACAACATAGAAGAAAAAAAAGAATAAACTTCAATGACAACATATCTGATGGTCATTTGCTGATCTCTGCTACATTAACAACCATGAAAGTTGAGGACAGCTGGAAGTTGCCTAACTTAAACTGTTAACTGTTTGGTGAAAGATTAAAGTGGCAACTTACAGTGAGAAAGGCCTATCTTCCAACAGAGTTGGAGGCATACCTCTGAGTCACACTGTGCGAAATTCCCAGAGTTGATGTGTGTGTGGGGGGGGGGGAAGGGTTGTATGGGTCTTGCTAATATTTGGTGCCTGTAATCCATGTTTCTTGCTACCTACAAGATCTCTGATATGAATATGAAAGAGAATTACATACTTATAGTCCTGGAGATAGTGGAAATGGAATGAAGAGAAAGTATTTGCTATGATGCAAATGTAACTGACAATAAACACACAACAATGAGAAACCCTCAACAGTCAGATTAACTGTTGACTCAGTTAATCAGATTTTATTTGTCTCATTAAAGTTACAAATGCAAAAGGCATTTTGGAAATTCTTTGTGTGTGGAACAAACATCTGAGTTTTTACAGGTGATATAATTAGTATTAATTTCATGTGGTTTTAGACTGATATAAAGTGAATTAATGCATAAATGATTTGAAGCATTGAAGATTTGAACTGAGGTCGCGATTTTGAAAAAAAGCATGTAATTGTATCTATGTGAATTTCCTTTCTTCCATTTACATTTTATTGTATCTTGAAAGTTCATTTGCTCATAATTACCAGCTGTGTTAAATGAACCTCGTCATATTTGGCATTGACTATTTGGCCCTAGTACTGACAAATCAGTCATTTTTTGCCTATATTTGCTCCAAAAGGTCTCAATTTTGTCGCAGAAATGGCATAGCAATACAAGAGATGTTAGCCAGCATTATCAGTATGATATTTATTTCAACCACATTTAGCAAGAAAAAAAATAATTTTAATAATTAAAAAAATTATTAAAATTAATTAAATTTTTTATTTTATTTTATTAATAATTTAATAACATAAATTTGAAACAACCCTAATATTTGAACTTAGTTCAGGAGTCATCATGGAAAAAATTGGGCTGATCCAGTAAAAACTGTAGCCACAGTGACGATTTAAAGTTCTCTGGTCAAATGTGAAAATGTCGTGTGACAGGTATCAGTACACAATTAATTCTGTTACTTGTTATGTATTAGCGTTAAAAATCGGCAAAAATCCAGAAAATTCACAATGCATAAATCCACCTGGCATGTCAATATTTACCTTGTGCGACATTACCAGTGGAAGTCTTGACAGATGTTGACCATGGAAATTTCAAATTACCGCCACTGACAGCTGATTGGTGCTACAGAATGTCATTCGATTTGTAAACAGGGAGCCTTCTCACCCTTCACTGATCATGTCTTCATCCACCATGCTTTTTTCAAAGTGGCCCAAATCAACACCAGGAAGTACAGTTTGAAGACTCATCTGCAAGTTGAAATATCAAATGTATCAGAAATGCTGAAAAATCGCAGCTCATAAAATCCATAAAGATCTGCTCTCAAATTTCTAAACAATGTAGATCGTGGGCACCGACCCGGAAGTGATTAATTGTGTACTGATGCCATGTAAAACCGGAACATCGACGTAAAGGGTATGCGAAAGTTCTGACTTACCACTTAGCAAGCAGATTATTGGACACTGGATATAAGCCGCAAGTGTTCATCGGCCGGACTAATGAAAACAGCATAAGACTGCACCAATCAATGGATTTCATAAAGGTCCCGCATAAATACTTCACGGTGGCAGGATGCAAAAAGTGTGAATGAAAGTTGAAATCAAATTAGTCCGTTCTTTTTATATATATCTCAGACAACAGCCGGACTTGACACAGTGAAGTGTGACTCACTGTGAGTTTCACCCCGGTAAATTTCTGGCTGGTTGATTTTCGTTTCTCACTTCCGTTATGCTTCAGACGGTATCTAGCGGTATACGACATATTGTCAAAATATGGATTAAAATAAGCATAACTGCTCTTTCTTCAGATATTATGGTGATTTGATGTATATACCAGTTACCACTCATCACTCATTTGAAGTATACCTCCATGTTGTAGCATAGTTCGAAATGCAACTAATGCGGACGAAGATCAAAACGAGTTACAGCTCAAAATATATCGTTTGAGGTAAATATCGGGGAACACGGACATTTCATGTAAACATGTACGTGGAGTGACATTTCCTCATCAAAATCTGTATTGGTATCTCTAAAAAAATTGCGCAAATCTCTAAGCAAATAAAATAAGAGAAAATTAAGATAGACTTTATTCAACTTTACTGGGTCATGATACATTTATTCTCTGTTGTATAAAGTGATAGTTAATATTCGTGTAAGGCAATGTATTGTAAATAAGTTTCTAATTACAAAGCAAATTTGTAGTTGTAGTTTTCTCTGTAGTTAAAAAGCGCTAAGTACTGTCCTGCAGATGGATATTTGCCTGCGGACATGTCTATGTCTGTGTTAATATATAAACGGCCCCTTCTTCCATCATATTTATGATGAAATTAAACATCTGCAAAAAATGCGAAAAAATAGTCAGCACTGTCGATTTGAATGCAGAATCGTCATCGATGCATTGCTGACGCGTTTTGTCCAAAACTGATAAAAATATCGACATTATATAATATCGACCACCTTCATCATCTGCATATGAGCAAAAAGTAATTTAGAGAACATATGTCATCTATGTATGTTAGGATGATCTGTAATATCATATTGTGCCTTATTTTAAAGAATAGGCAACACGTAACACTCTTTACATTTAAGCATTATCGACGCGCAGTAATATGGAACAGGTAAGGCCTATACATGCGCATTATCAAAAGTGAAATTGGCCATTATATGTAGCTTAGGCGAGCATGTCTCGCGTCCACAAATATATACATTTTATTCATATTATGACTTCAATGACCTTTGAAAATAAGCCAAGATTATCCACAACTGAACTTCACCTGGATGTCCTCATAACGTCACGAAATCCAACTGTACTTGCGATGCTAACGACCGTCAATGTCGACCCAAAACATCGCAAAGTCTAAAGTGACGAAATATCAAAATGTTCGACACTTAACATCGCAAGAACATTTGCGATGGTAAGGGCCGACAGGTTGACCCATAACATCGGATTTTAAGGGTCAGTGCTATGCTAAGGGCTTCTACCCTGATTCCTGGAGCAGTGCCATCTCCTGTCGTTGGTGTTTCAACTAATCTCAGCAAGACCTGCAATATGACGTCAATAGTTTCGCTTCGTGTCGCCATGTGGTGTTGTACTGATCAACAGACTGAAAAACAAACTGGGCGGCTATACATATCCAACAACTAATCGTCAGCTCTGGTCTGTTACATAAAATACAAGGCATACGCCCTTATTTTAATCTGCTATATATATGAGATATTTCCCCCCATGTCTGCACTCCTGGTGATCGCAAAATAAAGAGACGAAATATTGATTAAGAATGAGCTACTACTCTAGTATTCTTCACATATTCTTCTGATATTGAATATCATATTTAAGTAACAAGCATTTGAGATTATCGCCCCTCGTGAACATAATTAATAGCTAATTAATATAATTAATAAATGAATGATTAATATTTAATTGATAAAATAATAACTCGCAATATTGTGAGTCAATGAAAAGTGCGGACCGTATGAATGATATATCACGGACATGACTGAGCAAAGACAGAGGATGAAAGGACAATGAAACACAAGTTCACTCACGCCAATACCCCGGAATGAATAAGCAAATTGACTTTTTAATTCTGTGCATCCATGCTCAAATGAATGTTGCGGTGCTACTCGATATAATGACATGTCAACGATGATAGTAAGATCGCAAATATTCATCTCAGAGGCTTTTTGAGATTCCCGCTTCTCACATGGGTAGTGCAACTAACGTCACAGGACCTACGAAGTAGGGTGAGAAAAATAGATTAGTAGGTCAAATTTTCATCAAGATTAGGTCAGCTCAGAACTTGCTGGTAACAGTCCCCGTTCATGCAAAATATCAAGATTCTAATATCAACGGTTTTCCTTAATTTGTCGACGAAAGGATTCGGGTGAACTGACTAAGTCACTCACTCACTCATTACCGGGCAATTTGCAAATGAGATCATACTTCGTAGGAAAATGAGGTTTTGCTATGTGTCCTGTGTTTTCGTATGAATGATAAGTTTATCAAGCACCTGAGTTCCATCATCAGACATTGTCCGTCACCTACATCACCCAAAATTTGTTTTCATCAAGAGAGGTTTCTCGTGATATCACGTTTCACTTACTACGTTTTTGCCATATCGACCTCAATAAACGGAAGAAATCCCAAGCTTCAGCTGCTTTGTCTGCCATAGTATTGCCTTCCCTTCGGCGGCAGATGGATGAGGATTTTCAAGACGATTATACCGGGAAGCTACCCACAACAACTAACATCCTAACTGTAGCAACAAAGGGCACAGACGCAAAAGAGGGCGATCGACTTACTGACCGCCGATTTCTCTCCTGGTTTTACTACCCCATCTTCTCTAAGGATACGCTCGAAGTGAGGACGATTGTCTACCTATTTCGACTGCGCAAAGACGGCATCTCACTTCC
This sequence comes from Hanleya hanleyi, assembly GCA_036873755.1. NCBI lineage: Eukaryota > Metazoa > Mollusca > Polyplacophora > Lepidopleurida > Hanleyidae > Hanleya > Hanleya hanleyi. The sequence goes on from JAVTVY010008491.1 coordinate 8,188, forward strand.
GGATCGACATTTTCTTCACAAGCTGATCATCTTTAATTTTGGAAGATTGAATTGCGTCATTATCTTATCTGAATATACCGATACACAATTTCCGCTAGCCGTCCTAGCTGTTTCCCTTCGATCTCAGCATCACTCCAATAGTTCACCCGGGGTGTACGCGGCCGTGGTGTCCTTTATCCATAATCGTGTTAAACGGCATTTTTCATTGACGATTCATTCATCAATCATTATAATCAACAACAAATCCAAGATGCAGTGGTTATTTGGGAGATTCTCATTTGTTCTGGGTTAATGTCTTGACGAGCTCAAGCTGAAGTATATGGTGGTCGGGTGTAGCCTAAAACCAGTGACCAGGCCGTCCGTGAGTTGCCCCCGTTCCTTAAAATGCTGGTAATCGTTTTTGATTGCCAGAGACATCGCCACATCACTACGATGCTGTCCGATATCAAACTGGTAAATGGGCAGTCTCTGTTGGTCCTGAATCAGACGTGAGAATTGTTCTGTCTCTGATGAAACAGCATCATCTTACTCAGAGCCAGTCGCTCTCCTTGCCACCTGAGCTTACTGACGAATTCCCTATCCATTGCCCATATTAGGATACTAGTGATACTTTCAGTCGGATATCACCGCAACCGGCAGTTGCAGGCGTCGTTGCACTGGCCAGGACTGCTTGGTTCTCATCGCTGATCTCCCTCAGCTGTAATTCAGAACCGCGTTTTTCAGAAGATCCGAGACCAATGGTGTATCATGTCGCCCCTTCGTTACCAGTTGTCCATGTTTCCCGGATCTGCTGGACCGTCTTGTGACCTCTCCTCTACAGGTCCCGGATTGTGCCAAATTGCTTCATCAATCAGGAGAAGCGTGAATCTTTCTAGCAATTGTAATGTCGGGGTTCAAATTAGATTTATCCGTTTGTATAGGCCACGCTTCAAGAATTTTACTGAATGGGGTATATCGTTGCTCCCGTTTGAACGCATCGCATTGGTAACTTTTCTGTTTTTGTGTCCTGAGACAGCTTTCATTCGTCTCGATGGTCAGGTTGTCTTATGCGTACTGCAGGTTGCTTCATCAATCTATAACTTTCGTGAATGTTATCGTGTTCATACCGTTTCACTGTTTGTAGCAGAATCAGGCACGTGACGATGCTCAAAGGAGGATGTACTTTACCCCGATATTATCGCAGACTAGCCGCGTTTCACGTAAATATTACATCAGAGGCCGCCGCATATTAGGAACCTGGTGACTTCGTGAGCTGGCAGCTTGCACCTGATTATCGATAACCACAGTTGTTACATTCACCGTGACATCATTTTGATAACCTTCATTCACTGGACCACTGGTGGTTGAGCAGCAGGTCACTGAGGCGAGGAGGTCGACGAGGTATCAATCCCCATGACGCGCATTCGCACGGATCCAGTCCTCGACCGACTGATCCTTGATAGCTTATCAGGCCTCCTTGTGCACTCGTTGAGATCCGCAACTAGATTAAACGTAAGAAGTAACGTTTTATGTGCGGATCTTAACGAGTGTGCAAGGCGGCCTCATTGCTAGCTCCTCTTGCATCGTCGGCAGGCCTGAAGTAACTCGACAAAGACAAACTGTCAGGCTTCTTTGAACGCACTTGGCCAACGAGGGAGTTTACCTGTCACATTGTCTGTATCGATATACAAATCACAAATCAAATAGATAAAATATTGATATCTAATAATTCAATAAACAGCACAAGGTATACAAGATTCAAATCGCGGCGGCGTACAATCTACAAATTAGGCTTACTGGTATGTACCTTTATAAGGTGTATTGATATTACTGTCACAGATATATAAACAATGTTCTGCAGTAGACCGAGTATCAGTGTTGACTATTGACGTTAGTTGGCTTTCATTTGAAAAAAAAAAAAAAAAAATACACACACAAGGTGGTCCACGGTTTTAAAACAGAACCTATTCTCCGAATCGAACACATCTATCACAGTTCTCTTTAAGACTCACTTTCTTTATCTTTCTTTTTTTTCTACGGTGGCTCATGGGGGACATCGACTTCATAGTTCTTCTGTGTTTTCGGGGGTTTTCTTCATTTTTCACTATTGTCTACCACCATTTTCTTGTTTATCAACGATTTTTTTTCAGATTTCTCGCATTGCTAATAACGTCGTCACAATTTCTATATATTTTTTGTCACCAAAAACCAAACTAAATTCTTGAAAACGTTTACACCGTGGTTGAAACGTTTAAACTACGGTGGAAACATTTAAACCGCGGTGGAGACTTTTCCGCCGCAGTTTAAAGGAATAGAAAACCCTTGAAAAAAGTATGTTGTAAATGAAAGAATAGTTCCATCACTGTCCAAAAGTATTTTGTATTTATTTTTTCGACTTTTTTTTTCAACTGAGCAAAAAGCTGATAAACTTTGGATGGTGGCCTGTAAATGCCATTCCTCATTTTCTTGTTGATATATCTCGATGTTATAATTTTTAAATGTACTGCTATATACACTGTAATATGGACTAAACATCGACATAATAACAAATCTGCATGTCTGAGAGAATCCGTTTTGCTTTGCCTGATTCTACTACAAACAGTGAAACGGTATGAACACGATAACATTCACGAAGGTTATAAGATTGACGAAGCAACCTGCAGTACGTGTAAGACATGAAAGCTCGACAACCTGACCATCGAGACGAATGAAAGCTGTCTCAGGACACAAAAACAGAAAAGTTACGAATGCGATGCGTTCAAACGGGAGCAACGATATACCCCATTCAGTCAAATTCGTGAAGCGTGGCCTATACAAACGGATAAATCTAATTTGAACCCCGACATTACAATTGCTAGAAGGATTCACGCTTCTCCTGTTTGATGAAGCAATTTGGCACAATCCGGGACCTGTAGAGGAGAGGTCACAAGAAGGTCCAGCATATCCGGGAAACATGGACAACTGGTAACGTACGGGCGACCTAATACACCCGAGGTTCTCGGATCTTCTGAAAAACGCGGTTCGGAATTACAGCTGAGGGGGATCAGCGATGAGAACCAAGCAGTCCTGGCCAGTGCAACGACGCCTACAACTGCCGGGTGCGGAACGAAACACAGGAAAACTGGAAGCACGTCATTTAGGCCAGCGACGAATAAATTGAATCGGTAGATATCTGAGACATGATATCCGGCTGAAATTATCACTACGGAATTGGACAGGAAATTCGTCAGAAAGGAGAGCGACTGGCTCTCAGTAAGATGATGTTGTTTCATCAGAGACAGAACAATTCTCACTTCTGATCCAGGGCCAACAGAGACTGCCCATTTACCAGCTTGATATCGGACAACATCGTGGTGATGTGGCGATGTCTCTGGCAATCAAAAACGATTGCCAGCATTTTAACCCTACCTGGCCTGAGGGGGGAGGGGGGGCACTTTCCACCCCCTCCCCCCCTGTTGGTTTTTTGCTCCTATCTCCGGAACGACAAAAAGTTGAGAGCTGATACTCCGTGACTTTTTCGATTATCATATTAGGGTCATTTTGAGCCCATTTGTAATGACCCCTCCCGAGCAGAAAATCATGGGTAAATTCAACATGGCGGTCAAAAAGGTGATGTTTTCGTCAAAATTCTTCAAAATTTTTGCTTTTCTGTATGGGGAAAGTGGGTAAAACGTATTTTATTTCATATCAGATTATTATTTTCTAATTTTTCATGCAGTTTTTCCGAAGAAAAAACAAAAATAAAATGAAGGCATCCAAGGCTGCTAAAAAACAGGGAAGGAATTGGTCCTGTTCAATATGTTTCTGAGGTGTTTCCCGTTGCATACGTGGTATGAATTTGGGAAGCGTAGCTCTAATTATTGAAGAGACTTCATCAATACTGTAAAGAAAGTCTAGGCAAATGAGAGTTGCATATGTGGTACCAGTGGAAGATGGAAACAAGTGTATCGAGGTTTTCAACTGCTATCACAATTGTTTGTCGATCCACTGAATTTACCGTTCCCCGATAAAGAATACAACACCGAAAATTAAAAATTGTATATTTGCTGAACTAGAGATTGGCAGGAAGCCTGCAATAGGTGTCCGAATCGTGGTAAACATAGTAGCCCAGAATGCATAGCGGCATTCATTCATTTTTAGCCTGTTCAACTGGCTTTTCGTCCGTGGTCCGTCGTCCGTCCGTCTTCCGTTCGTCGTCCGTCGTCAGGCCATTCATCAACAATTCTTGTTATCGCGATTTCTCAGGAACTACTGCGTGGATCTTTCTCGAATTTGGTACACAGGTTCCTCTTGGGGTCTAGTTGTGCAAGATACCTTTTCCGGTCCGATTCGAAAATCCAATATGGCCACAAGGCGGCCATTTGGATTTCCCCATGAAACCTTGTTATCGCGATTTCTCGGGAACTACATCATGGATCTTTCTCAACTTTGGTACACAGGTTCCCATTGGGGTCCAGTTGTGCAAGATACCTTTTCTGGTCCGATTCGAAAATCCAATATGGCCACCAGGCAGCCATCTTGGATTTCCCCATGAAACTTTGTTATCGTCATTTCTCAGGAAGTACTGCATGGATCTTTCTCAAATTTGGTACACAGGTTCCCCTTAGGGTCTAGTTGTGCAATGTGCCTTTTTCGGTCCGATACGAAAATCCAATATGGCCACCAGGCGGCCATCTTAGATTTCCCCACGAAACTTTGCTATCGTGATTTCTCAGGAAGTACCCCGTGGATCTTTCTCAGATTTGGTACACAGGTTGCTTTCGGGATCTAGTTGTGCAAGATACCTTTTCTGGTCTGATTCGGAAATCCAATATGGCCATGAGGCGACCATCTTGGATTTCCCCATGAAAATTTGTTATCGCGATTTTCTCAGGAACTACAGCATGGATCTTTCTTAACTTTGGTACACAGGTTTCCCTTGGGATCTAGTTGTGTGAAATATGTTTCCTGGTCCGATTCGGAAATCCAATATGGCCATGAGGCGGCCATCTTGGATTTCCCCATGAAACTTTGTTATCGCAATTTCTTCGGAACTACAGCATGGATCTTTCTCAAATTTGGTACACAGGTTCCCCTTGGAGTCTAGTTGTGCAAGGTACTTTTTCTGGTCCGATTCGAAAATCCAATATGGCCACCAGGCGGCCATCTTGGATTTCCCCATGAAATTTTGTTATCGTCATTTCTCAGGAGGTACTGCATGGATCTTTCTCAAATTTGGTACACGGATTCCCCCTGGGATCTAGTTGTGCAACATACCCTTTTTCGTCCGATTTGGAAATCCAATATGGCCACAAGGCGGCCATCTTGGATTTCCAAATGAAACTTTGTTATCGGGATTTCTCGAGAACTGCTTTATGGATCTTTCTCAAACTTGATACACAGGTTCCCCTTGGGTCTAGTTGTGCAGCATACCTTTTCTTGTCCGATTCGGAAATCCAATATGGCCATGAGGTGGCCATCTTGGATTTCCCCATGAAACTTCGTTATCGCGATTTCTTCGGAACTACTGCATGGATCTTTCTCAAATTTGGTACACAGGTTCCCCCTGGGATCTAGTTGTGCAAGATACCTTTTCCCGTCCGATTCGGAAATCCAATATGGCCACAAGGCGGCCATCTTGGATTTCTAAATGAAACTTTGTTATCTCGATTTCTCAGGAACTACTGTATGGATCTTTCTCAAACTTGGTACACAGGCTCCACTTGGGTCTAGTTGTGATTACAAGCGTCTAGTCCGTCATTCATAATCAAGCCGTCGTCCATTAGAGAATATCCGCGTCCATAATCCAAAGACCTATTCCATTTTCCATATAACAGTATTAGCACCAAATTCAGAAAGACAAGCATAGTATACATAAACATAGGCTTGTTTCCTGAAACATACCATTTTTCGTCCGAACCGAAAATCCAATATGGCCACCAGGCGGCCATCTTAGATTTCCCCATGAAACGTTGCTACCATGATTTCTCAGGAAGTACTGCATGGATCTTTCTCAAATTAGTACACAGGTTCCCCTTGTGGTCCAGTTGTGCAAAATACCTTTTCTGGTTCGATTCAAAATCCAATATGGCCATCAGCCGGCCATCTTTGATTTCCCCATGAAATTTTGTTATTGCGATTTCTCAGGAACTGCTGCATGGATATTTGTCAAACTTGGAACACAAATCCCTCCCCCCCCTGTGGTCTAGTTGTGGTCAAAATGCCTTTTCTGGTCCGAACCGAAAATCCAATATGGCCACCAGGCGGCTATCTTAGATTTCCCAATGAAACGTTGTTATCATGATTTCTCAGGAAGTACTGCATGGATCTTTCTCAAATTTGGTACACAGGTTCCCCTTGTGGTCCAGTTGTGCAAAATACCTTTTCTGGTTCGATTCCAAAATCCAATATGGCCATCAGGCGGCCATCTTGGATTCCCCAAGCAACTTTGTCTTCGTGATTTCTCAGGAAGTACCTAGTGGATCTTTCTCAAATTTGGTACTCAGATTCCTCTTAGGGTCCACTTGTACAAGATACCTTTTTTGATCCGATTCGAAAATCCAAAATGGCGGACAGGTGGCCATCTTGAATTTCCCATTGAAACATTGTTATCAGGAACTGCTTTATGGACCTTTCTGAAATTTGGTACACAGGTCCCACATGGGGCCTAGTTGTGCAAGATACCTGTTTTGGTCCGATTCGAAAATCCAAGTTACGCTTCAAATTAATACGGTATTCCCGAGTTGTGACGTTGCATCACAAGAGTCGGCGGACCAAACGGCGGGGCATATTCTATATATTGAATATAGAGAATATCCATACCTTCACCTTCCATATCATGGAGTTCAAATAATTCGGAATTAAAATGTCTTTCTTCAAATTTTAAATCAGTTTTCTTTAGTCCATGCAGTTGCAAGTGAACTGCCCCGCCGTTTCGTCTGCCGACAGGTCGGTTGCATGAAGGGACGTCACTCTTGTGACACAACGTCACAACTCGACAACTGCGTGTTTCGATCCAAGGGAGATAATCAGGATTCAGACACTTTCAAAGTTTCAACATTACTGCGCAGATCCCTTCAGTATTAAACATTGTACCAACTTACTATTTTCGAGCATGGTATCTTAAAAGAGATATCTCAAACTAGCCCAGTAAACAAAACAGAAATTGCATTCGTGCCTCATTACATGAGCAGTGTGACTAAAGTCACAGGACCTACGAAGTAGAGTAGGCATTAGGACTCGATCGCATTTTCATTGAGATATGATGTGACCCTCCCCTACGGTACGTTTCATCATAATATGGTACATGTACAACCTTCCATAACAGCCATAGGTTCTCTTTATAACATGCCTTTTGTGAGATTGAGCAAGATTATGTTCTGGGTATTTATATATTTACATCGATGTGTTCGTGCCACAAAAAATGAAAGTATATTGGTGAATGTTCTGGTCATTTAGTGATCCGGCCCTGGTACATCAAGCAGTTGAATAGACTCGGAGTTAAACACATTAATACTGGGTTTCACCAGCCTCCGTCTATAAATAGTTCGCTCAGCTGTATTGAGGTCGCTGTCCTCAGATCTTGCTGTTGAATCCAACAGCGAGAGAGCACCAGGCATGCCAGGGCTGTTCCCAAATTCCATGGTGTCATGTTTCCCTCGCTTAAATGATCGGACTTTTCTCCGTATGATCTATAACAATATACTGAAGTGTTAATTATAAATCTAATTTTAATCAGAATTATTTCAGATCAGAACTAGCTGGTAACAATGCCCTAATGCTCGTTCATGCCAAACATCAAGGTTATAATGTCAACGGTTCTCCTTATTTTGCCGACGAAAGGATTCGGATGGACTGACTGACTGACTCATTACCGGACAATTTGCGATCTGTAGCCTACTTCGTAGGAATAAAACCTTATGTTTCATAGCTCATGCCCAAGTGTCAAAGAGATTTGTCTTCGCTTCCATTACCTAATGATGACACGTGCAAAAAAAATAATACTACAAAACGAAGACGAAGGATCCTCCGGACATTCACTTTCAGACTGAATTCGCTCTTTTCTCTTGTACTATAACAACCGACATAAGTACAGTTTCTAGAAATCTTGAAACTCCTGAAACTTGGAAAGATGATATCTTGGTGTTTTCCAGTGTCCCTGTTTCGATCTTTTTCGCTCAGATGCGAAATTCTGTAAAGAAAATTACAAATCAATCGTTTGTTCTTAGTAACAGTGGCCACAAAGATCCTCTTGTCTTTAGCTTACAATTATCGGACAATGGTGGGCGCCAAGATCCTTCAGGATATCTCGTTTATGTATTCATGCACACTGCAAGCTGCAGTCAAAGTTCAATGATATTGTATTGTAGACATGTACAAGAATAAAGTCCCTGAATCTGATTCATATTCATTTATTTGTGTGGCAATTGACAACGAGAAAATACTTTAAGTATTCACCAATTGAACACAGCAAAAATACCCTAACGTTGCTAAAAAATTCAAATCACAAACACAGAAAACCTTTACCAACATCGAAAATTAATTTTACCTTCACGGCTCGGCCCATACGGAAAATTATTTTGTCAACTTAAACAAGCTGTCATCAGGTCAGAGCAAAGGACTAACTGGGATATATATCCCACTTGGGATATTAAATCCAAGTTTGGATATATAAAATATATCCTAATTTCATACTAAACCTCAATGGCGAATTTCGGCATCTAAATTACAAAAACAGAATAGAATCAACTTCACAAACTGCCAATCCGATTGTATAATTTTGCTGACTTTTCTTCGCCAAAATTATTCTATGTTATCACAATTACGTGCATTATTTTTTCGTGTTTTTGTTTGCAGTATATTTCCTATCACTCACAACTGATGTATGTCTTTATACGAACAGGATAACTAGCAAAATATGTCAGCTTGCTAATCATGAAAGTATAAAAATGATATCCATTGTGAGATATTTTATCCCAGTTGGGATATATATCCCTGTTAATCCTTACCCTGATCTGGTCATGATTACGGATATGATCAGAATATAGAAGATTATGTTTGCAAGATGACAAATGAACCTGGACGATAAGATCAGTCAATTTGAAAATTAAAGCTAAAAGGATGCTTTCGCTTGATGAAATAAATCAAGTTTAACAAGAGTGCGCCGGGAAACAAATAATCAGTCATGTGACGGGTATAAAACGTTTTACATAGTTCGAGCTGTCAGAATACCGCGCTCTCACTTGCGGGTCACAGTGTCAAAACTCTCCAGACTCATGGACTGAAAACTATAATTTTGGCAGTGCGGTTCAGCTGATCATAAAACATGACGTCATTTTGTCAATTCGGTGTGTTTCATTGGCTATCAGAGCCGAACATGAAGTCGGCATATTCTGTGACTACGACTTGTGCCATATTGACCAGTTTACAGACAAAACACAATCTTTCCAAGAAAATCTCCCAAGATATCAGCAGAAGTGTTGTCCAGGAAACGAAACCGACATATTCTTCAATATCTGCACATAGAAACGGCTCGGCGTGAGATTAATTCAGAGAAATTATTCCAAACTAGGTCGAACTACTTCATATCGCGTTCAATAAATGGAGTGACGCGGAAGTTTCAGTCATTCTCTAATTTTGCGCAGGGATGTTGTAATGAAAACCATACCGCTTGGATAGATGGCACCGCTGAAATTACCGATAAGCCAGTTCACCTAGCATCGCAAGAAACAGTTTTCCTGTTTCAAAATTCGAAAATTCTGACAGAAAAATCGTCCAAAAATGCTCTTTTTGAAAATGACGTCACAGTGACGTCATCAAGGCGGTCAACTTGGATTCTTTTTTTTACATTTCCTTGTAGAGCTTGACCCAAAGATATAGTGTGGTAAGTTTCAGCAACCCCCCCACCCCTCCCCCACCCAGGCTGCGGTACACCCCAAATCGCCCAGGTCAGATAGGGTTAAGGAACGGGAGGAACTCGCGGACGACCAAAATCACGACCAGGAACGCAAACTCATTGAAGTGACCAAACCCCTGGTCACTGGCAGTGGCGTCGGAACATATTTGAAAGTGGGGAGGCCCGGCCGACTATCACAGCCCAACAGGCGAGGGTCCTGGGGCCGCCTAGCCCTGGAAGCTCCGGGGTCCTAGATCGCCGGAGATGCGTTCTGAGCGTTTTCCCGGCAATAAACCTGATCATACCGCATGCAGATTTATGGTTCTATTTTTACGATTATTGCGCAATTATAAGCACGCATCGATATTGAAAACCTCGCACCTCGTGCCTGTATCCATTCGATTTTCTAATTATATTTAAAACATACAAAACGATGACTTTTAGTTCTTTAAAGGGAAATCAATATGCCTACCGATACGATTCATTCACACAAAGATAAAATAAGGAAATCCTCACAGTCGAACAGGTGAGGGTCCAGGGGCCGCCTAGGTCCCAGATCTCCAGATCTCCGGAGATGCGTTCTAAGCGTAAATGAATTCGAACATAACGTATGCAGATTTATGGTTCTATTTTCACCTTTGTTTCGCATTCAAAGCACGCATCGATATTGAAAAAATCATACTTCATGCCTGAATCCATCTGACTTTCTAGTTATATTTAACACACAAAAACACACATAAAAACGTTGACCTTTACATCATGGAATATTAGAACCAATATGATGCCGATTCCAGTCTGGGGACAACAATGTATCTAGACTTGAACCTTTTCAGCTTCCTACATGAAGTATCTACCGTTTCATTTGCACAAAGCTAAAATAAGCTATCTTCGCAGCCTGACAGGTGAGGGTCGAAGGGACGCCTAGGCCCCGGAAGCTCTGGGATCTCAGGTTGTCGGAGATGCGTTTTACCGGAAATAAATCTGAACACAATGTATATAGATTTATGGTTCTATTTTCACATTTGTTTCGCATAAACAATACAATACAATATGTTTATTGCACGGCTCGTAAAATGGTACAAGTATGGCAAACAATAAAATTACTATGGTACTATAGCAACGTAGTAATTATTAGTTAGAATTGTTTTAACAAACAGTGTGGGTTAGTAGTAATTCTAAGAAAATCCTAGAACATAACATAGGAGTTGCCGGTGTGTTGATGTAGAAACTCTAATTAAGAAGTGTCCAACCGGTTTTTTGATGGAGGGTTAAGGCTGATCCTTGGCTGGTACATCTGGTGTACCAGTCTTGCTATTTTTGAAGCATTATTGTCTCTGTGGGGATTTAATATAGATTTAACTTCTATAGTGGGTTACTGTGGCTAATTTGGTTTATATAATCTCTGTGTTTGTTATGTCGAGGACAGCATACTACATTTTGGGTACAGTGGCGACAGATTCGGTCACATCTGTGCAATTTTTACCTTTGCCGGGCGATTCAAAATCCAACGTAACTGTCCACCCATCTAGGAACAGTTAGATTATGGCGGGCTTCGTTCTCAATTCTGATTGGTCAGTCGCGACAGCTGATCAGTGCGTGACCTCTCTTGCCGGAGGCGTGTCGCGACTGACCAATCAGAATTGAGAACGAAGCCCGCCATAATCTAACTGTTCCTAGATGGACGGACAGTTACGTTGGATTTTGAATCGCCCGGCAAAGGTAAAAAATGCACAAATTTACTAATTTGACGACGGGAATATATAAAGTGATACTTGTAGAATATGCTGATGTATTTTGTTTGGCGGTAAACCGTTTATTTCTCGATTCACCAAAAGTCCGTTTCACACCTTGATGTTTATTTATATAAAGCATGGGGTTATATATAGAGACCCCATATTTCGACACTTCACCCTAATACCACCGCCGACACCTCCTAAAACACTTGTTTTGCGGGCCTATGACAATACTTAGCGCTTTTTAACTACAGAGGAAACTACAACTACAAATCTGTTTTGTAAATAGAAACTTTTATTTACAATACATTGCCTTACACGAATATTAACTCTCACTATATGTAACAGAGACTAAATTTATCAGTAAAGTTGAATAAAGTTTACCTTACTATTTTCTTATTTTATTGCGTTAGAGATTTGCGCAATTTCTTTTAGAGATACTGGTACCAATACAGATTTTGATGAGGAAATTTCTCTCCACGTACATGTTAGCATGAAATGTCCGTCTTCACCGATATCAATCTCAAACGATATATTTTTAGCTGTGACTCGCTTTGATCTTCGTCCGCAATAGTTGCATTTCGAACTATGCTACAACATGGAGGCATACTTTAAATGAGTGAGGAGTGGTAACTGGTATATACATCAAATCACCATAATATATGAAGTTATGCTTATTTTAATGAATATTTGGGCAATATGTCGTATACCGCTAGATACTGCTCCTCGCTGAAGCATGACGGAAGTGAGAAACGAAAATCAACTAACCAGAAACTTACCGGGATGAAACTCACAGTGGGTCACACTGTTGTCTGAGATATATATCGAAAAACCCGGACTGATTTCATTCCAACTTCTATTCACACTTTTGGCATCTCGCCAACGTGAAGTATTTATGCGGGACCTTTTTGAAACCCATTGATTGGTGCAGTCTTCTGCTGGGTTCATTAGTTCGGCCGATGAACACATGCGGCTGATATCCAATGTCCAATAATCTGCTTGCTAAGTGGTGAGTAAGAACTTTCGCATATCCTTTACGTCGATGTTCCGGTTTTACATACAAAGAACTCATGGAGCCATCATGGTACATCAGCTCGAAGCCGACAGGCTGACCACAGTTGTCAAACAAACATACAGAAGGCAGAGACTTGATGAGGCTAAGTACGTCATTTGTTGACATCCCCTCGATTCTACTGTTGTCAGTTACCAAATCACAGTGATCGGGGCGTAATTCACCAAGAGTCAGGCCATCTGGAACATCACTGAAATAAATGTAAATCGAGGTTTAATTGCACATGGTAAATGACGACGTAATAGACGACAGCCACATTCCTCAAAGGGGCAAGGATGTTGACTTAGCATTTTCATCGACTTCAGAACAAAAGAAAAACAATCGTTCTAATTTAAGGAAAACGGAAAACTAGCCAAACAAGCCTGGGATTGTTATTAAAGAAGCAGACAAAGGAAGAGTTATTGTCATAATGAAGAGTAATTTTTAATAAGACAATATATTTGGAAAATCAAGCGAAATGCGAAAATCAAAGTTATGAAAGTCTAGAAGCAAAGAAATTGCAAAACTAGCTAGTTGTATGGATTAAATTAAATTAAGTCTATAAATCTAATGAAATAACCCAGGATATCCACTGGATACATTAAAACACATTTATTTTTAGGAAATTTTATTTTTTCGATTTCAACCGCACGACGTAAAGGCCAATATCCCGTCTCATCGTACCATCTACTTTCGGGGATGGTCAATCAAACTGGCTCAGACTTTTTTACTCGATTAGAATGTGAACATGTGGTTTTGATATATTTGACAACCAGATATTATATAAACAATTTAAAATACATCACCAGCCATTTTTTGGTCCAGTCATTTATAATAGCCAATTAGGGTTTGCCGGAAGTTCTGATAAGACTTTAGACCCAGAAAATTCGATGATGGTTTGTGACCTCCAGATCCTGTTGTTCCCGCATCTCATTGTATCTGCGTCAAAACGTCAATAAAACATATACACTATATGCGCCAGTGCATAAGCGTATACGTTTCACTTATCCAAGTGTGCATCAGAGCGATTCTGCAAATTCTCTACCACTGATGACGTCGTTTCTCCCAATATTCTTTCACGGAACCCCTCTAAGTTCCACCGCGACGTCCAAAGTCCACATGCCCGCCCATATATGACCGCAAATGGACAAAACAGAAGTGTAGTTTTTCAATGGTTGCTTCTGATTGGACAAAAGCTAATACGGCAGAAGATGCGCCCAACACACAAGAACATATGTGCATTATAAACACATCCAATGTGGCACTTCTTCACTTGGGCCTGATTCATCCATTCCAATTCGCAGTATGCCCAAAGTTACATCTTTTCGGAACCCGTTTTTCGCCATTTTTGGTCCTATTTTTTCTATTCTTCGATACAAACTAATTAATAAGATAGAGAATAATTAATTTTGGCAAAATAAATCACTTTTGTGCTATTTTTTTTCTACGAAGTAGGCTCTCATTTGCAAATTGTCCGGTAATGAGTGCGTGTGTCCATCCGAATCATTTCTCCGGCAAGATAAGGAGAACCGTTGACATTAGAACCTTGATTTTTGGAGTGAACGTGCATTAGGGGACTGTTACTAGCAAGTTCTGAGCTGATCTACTTTTGATGAAAATTTAAATTACTTAGGTGGAAAAAATCACTGGAGATTCTGACTTGGGCTGTGCCCATCTTAGTTTAGGCAGGATTTCAACTTGGGAGGCGGGATTTCCCAGAGTTCAGTGCGCTTCGGATTCCTAATGCCTACCCTACTTCGTAGGTCCTGTGACGTTATTCACACTGCCATGTAGACAAGACAAATGAGAGAAATGGTCAGGAAACTTTGAAAATATGACACCTCGTGGCCGCCGTTTTGAAGTTTTCCATGATTCTTCGCACATATGATTATGCAAACAGTTTCAAAATGACGCCAATGAGATTCGCGGAAAAGTCAGAAAGTTTCAGCTCTCTTGTTCTCCGCGTTCTGGAGAGGCGGTGAAAAACTAGTAGGTGATCATGATGGCCTCCAGCCCAGATAGGGTAACAGTTCCCGGCCACCAACTTTTTCTTTTAAGTTTCCCACAGTGACCTCAAAACCGTCCTGACGACATTTTCTGATATTTCAACCAAAACCCTGGCCATACAGACCGGACGAACAAAACTTACATATTTCTTATGTTTTGAACGTCGAGTTGGTAGATATCGGCTGAGTAGGCATCACGACCAAGATCTATCGACAAGCCGTATTTCCCAGCAAGATCTTCGAGTACAGGCCAGTGCCTCTGTTCGATTTCTAGACATAGACATTAAACATACACTATAACATTCAATAAAATCTAATAAAAATCACTGAATATTTTTTATATAATTGCATATTGTCTTCCAATATTATGTTTTTATGCCTCGAAGCGCGTGGGATTTTGCTCATCCGACCTAGAATATTTACTACCGTATTCTTACGGAGGTTGGGAGGGGAGACAGAAATGAAATAAATCGATACATTGCAGATAAAACATCGGTCGGATGTTGACATTTCCCAGGGTGGAACATAGTCTGTAACATTGTATAGTGACAATACCTGTGGGCATTGCGTGGGAAGCATTACCTGGGGTTATTGCTTGGGGGCATAAGGAATCCCGGGTTCTCAAGTAAAGGATCCCTGTTCCAGAACCTCTATTTTACTATCTATTTTATGCATATTTGGAATATATGCTAACCGTTGCTCGAAAAAGGTCTTTGGATTGACTGAGAAAATTCTTTTGTGGATGATGGCTAAATACTGTGCCGGATCTGATACAAATTATCTGATCTGCCTGTGTGATAAAACTGAAGAGATTTAATCCATGACGCTGTATTTGACCGTCAGTGGAGTTAAAGATCTAAGAAATCAGGATGTCCGCTGGTGGTTTTTGGCTTTGGCAGCCATTTTTCGTGTTGTTTTTTTTTCTATTGGGTTATCTCACTTGCCTAGGTTAAGAGATATGGATTTCCTTTAAAAGCCTTCTAGCCGAGAATTTTGCACAGCAACATCCATACAACTTTAGAAATTTTGATAGACATTGTGATTATCTGCAAACAGTTAGAATATAAGAAAAAGTTAAATATTAATTATATGAATTTTTCATGAATATGCTTCAAAACTAGGACTATTCCCTATGTTTTCTGGGTTATCAAATTGAGCATGGGTCAGTCCACTTAACGTTGCCTACAGCTAAAAAATGCGCACCAACCTATATTTTTTTCTTTATTTTTCCTCATATCACACAATTATGAATGCAACAACACACATTATTCAAAAATATATATAATTACTTTGATTTACTACCAGCGGACATTCTTAAAGATAAATCATTGCATCAATATGAGATTTTGCTTACTCCAGAAGTATGGATTGTCTTGCCAGTTGAATATTTGTGGATCGTCCAACATCGTCTTCATCTTGTCTTGATCAAGTGCGAAGATACACACGTCATATCGTTCCTACAAGAATATTATTCGTTAAAGGATTTTAATCAATATTTTTTTTCTCTGGAATATGTGTCAGAAGAGTTAGTACTTAATTAAGAATTTTTTTAACAATTCTTTCCTTGTCCCTTATGGGCATATTTAAGCCTTTTTGGCAGCTCTAGTTAGCTCCCAGTCAGATATGCATATTTGTGGAAAGAAAGCGAGGCCGCCAATCTGTGACGTCACAGGCGCGAGAGCTCGCTAATGACAGGTAGCAATTTATCTCTGGGAGAGATTTCTTTTAGTGGCATTTATAAGTTGGGAAGTAGATAAATAAACAAATTACTTATGGATAACAACTTCTAGTTTATTCAGAACGACGTTTTGCTACAGGTATCGTTCTCAAGACAATGACATCAATAAATAAATAAGCAGTATATATTCGTCCCCAGCGCGTATGACCTACTGATCCAGGAATCCCACCGTGCCTTGAAGCGCACCTTGTTAATTAATCCAGCCATCTCCACAAGCCTAATCCTGTCCTATTAAATATTTCTCACCTAGTATTTTTTTCTCGTTTCCCGTGGAGACCATCCGTCGGAAAAAATGGGTGCACTATTGCCGATTCCATCTTCCACGGTCTTGTTGAAATTTGTTCTTATTTACATTTCAGTGGTTCTCCAAATATCACGAAAAAAAATTCGCCAATTTAAACGTACCCCTCCCCACAATGTTTTTTTCTGTCATTGCACTTCTGCTTATCTTATAATATACTCCTTCCCCAGGGCTTCGCGTTTAGAATTTGTGCGCGAGCTAAAAATAGCTTACGTCAAAATATTTAGGAGAGGGTATTTGAAATCAGGCCAGTGGTTGCAATATAATACAATATAAAATATGACCGTTTACGTGAGCTAAATATCACTCTCGTGACATGAATTTACTAGACTGTTTGCGTGCAGGCGGGCTATCTGATAATGTCACCAACACCCGTTGTGCGAGAAATTGCCCCTTATCTGCGAAAAGTCGGGAGCAGGACCGCTAGAAAGTCGCAATTTGTTCTTTCCTATCAATTACGCTAGCTGGACGGCATATTCCTACTGGAAATAATTTATTGAACACAGATTTGCCAGAAGTAAAAACAAAATGAACTAAATATTTTTGGTAGATAATATATAACGTCGTACTTTCAAACTGACCTGAACGAAAGAGAAAACTCCAAAATTGGCGTACGTCTCAGTGTTGAAATTTCACCAGCTAACGTCCGGCATAGATACTAAATAACATACCAGTATGTGTTTACAAGTCGACCTTGTTCCGTGTGGGACGGTTCATCTTTCAGATTCGCTTTCCCTCTGTTCCATCTCATTTCGGTCGTTTGGTACGGGTTCAAACTGATACGGCAGAACGGCAAGATGTCCATTTATGTCGTCTGTATATAGATCATCATCACTGGCATATTCCTCCATGGTTTCGAATCGTTTTCGATTAATTATACAGCGATATACGCGATGAAGTAATCGCAAATCCACAGCTTAATACATAGCACTGACAGCGGCCCACAGGAGATGGTCGCCTGTCTGACGTCACAAGGTCACGTGACGCCTAAGCTCGTTAACGGGTTAACTGGCGAAAATTGAGCTACAGGTCTTTAATTATAAAGGCTTAAATACGCCCACAGGGGAC
This sequence comes from Hanleya hanleyi, assembly GCA_036873755.1. Classification (NCBI taxonomy): domain Eukaryota; kingdom Metazoa; phylum Mollusca; class Polyplacophora; order Lepidopleurida; family Hanleyidae; genus Hanleya; species Hanleya hanleyi. Next base: position 25,938 of record JAVTVY010008491.1, read on the forward strand.
AAGGAAAAATAAAAAAAAAATCTTAATTAAGTACTAACTCTTCTGACATATATTACAGAGGAAAAAAAATAGTGATTAAAACCCTTTAAGCCATAAACCGGCATGTGATTCGTCTGATCTGTTTTAGGTTATACAGTGACCCTTTCAACATGCGGTCTACTAATACAAATGACTGATCAATGGCCACGATATCATTCAAAATGAATTCTTCATCATGAATCCCCCTTAACTGGTTACACATGCTGATTTTTCTTCCTGCTAGCATCACATTGACCCAAAAACGGATACATTATCGTTGTTGCGCAGACTTGCACAAAACAATAATAGAATGATTATTGGGTTGCGAGCTCGATGCCGGTGACCAATCAACACATTGCAGCAGTTTAATCATTTACAAACCAGTTTTGGATGTATGAGCAAATAATTCTTATAGAATCAGAACCATTTTGGTCCCACGACATTGTCAAATGGTAAGTATGTCCGGTATCGGTCTACTGAATTAAGTTAATGCAACTTGAGGCAGATAAATTGCAAAACAAATAGACAAAAAATTATGAGCCCTCATGGCTGCCATCTTGAATCTCGAATTAACTTGCAATCTACGACAAATTTAAGCTCCTAACTTCCTTTCCTTAAGAATATACGAAATTCCCAACAGAGAGAGTGCGTTTCACCGGACCCATTAACGGCACTAAGGCCAAAAGAAATCAGTGAGTTTTTGTCCCTGGATTTTCTCCCTGGACCCTACCCATTTGAATATCGATTTCAAGGAATAACGCATTTGCAAATATTTCGTTATCTTACCTCGGAGTTTGCATCGTCCAGACACGTGATAACAGATGTTGGCTGTGGCCACTGATCTACCCAGAACATAACACCACTCCATCTTCCTTCTGACACAGACTTAGCAACGCCATGTACCTGTACATGTATGACGGAGAATGTCATATATATCGAAGACTTGGCAACATCATGTACCTGTACATGTTTGACTGAGAATGTGATGTATATCTGACAAAGACTTGGCAACGCCATGTACCTGTACATGTATGATGGAGAATGCCAAATATATCTGACACAGACTTGACAACACCATTGGCCTGTACATGTATGATGGAGAATGTCATATATATCTGACAAAGACTTGACAACACCATTGGCCTGTACATGTATGACGGAGAATGCCATATATATCTGACAAAGACTTGGCAACACCATTGGCCTGTACATGTATGACGGAGAATGTCATATATATCTGACAAAGACTTGACAACACCATGTACCTGTACATGTATGACCGTAGAATATCATATATATCTGACACAGACTTAGCAATGCAGATTTCCGCTTGCGATCCCGGATGATCATGACATATGAAGCTGAATAGAGATGTCTATTCATATAACAGCGTAACCAGTGAACTTGATCATGTTCAAGAGTTATATGTAGGCGTGGCAGAGGGACTTCAGGAGGGGGAGGGAGGGGGGGGGGGTTAGACCCTTGTCATTCAGGGTTCCCACGGAAATAATTTGTCGATAATATTTGTCATCTATACCCACCCTATTCCCACCAACTTCCGGTATGTGAAAGGTCAATAGTTGGGTCTTCCGAGCAGGTAGATTTGGGGACGAGGGACTACTCACTGAAGTTTGGGAATTTCATATGGTTCTCTGCACTATCTGACTGGATTCAACAAGGCATTCTTGCTCCTCTATAGGCACACACCTACAGTGCCTCTGGCTGAAATACCGCACCGGATCTGTATTTCGTGCATTATTCAGGCCTCTCACTGGGGCTTTCCAAAAAAGTTGGACATTTTCAAACAAAATGTTGTGATAATATACACAATTGTTACATGATTATGTTTAGCAATTAACATCAAATATGGTCGTTTTTTTCTTGACTTTGAGGTGAAACTCTGTCGTGGCATGATGTGGTCGGTCAGTCATCTGTCTTCATTGTTGACACACACTTCCTTACCCACTCTTATTCTGTTGACATCTTCATGTCCAAGTTGACACCTCTATTCACACTTCAAATTAGCCCAATCTAGACCCAGAACTCACTTTAGCTGCGAAAACTGACCTCTGGCCCAGTGGATTTCTGGGAGCGGAAACGGAAACGTCGCACCTGTTTATTTACTTTCTTATTTGTTCTACTTTTTATGTGTTTTGTACTTTGTCACAAATGGGATGCTCAGTACAATAAAGAATCTCATCTTATAATGCGCAGAGTTAATTTTCGGCGGAACTAATCTCGCATTCGTCTATTTCCGTATTGTCGGAAATTAGCCCAGTTGCTGAGTTCTGGGGATAGATTGCTATTATTCAACTAAGCATAGAAATAATTTTGTATAATTTAAATGAATTATGTTCTTATGGTTAAAATTAACTGAATTTCACAATAAAATGCGACCGGATCCCTTGATTATCAAAGGCACTATTTCGCAGTCGGCTCACTGCCTGATCGTCATACGCTCCCCATCGGTCACGTGCATTCTATGTGAGAGGCTCGTTCCGCCAATACGGAAATAACCGAACGTGAGATTGAAATTAGCCTTGATATATCAACCCACAGAAGTCTGAGATGTAAATTTCATCTACAAATCTGACGAGCCAATCAGAATATACCCATTATCTGCGTATAGGTTGACGTATACTCTAAGTAGTTTCTTCATTAATCCTCATACAGGTTGGTAGGGTGACCAGATACAAAGGACAGCCACTCAATAACCGACTCATGCGACATTTCATGTCTATTTTGGCCATTGTCACCTGATTGGTTTCGTTCATCTGCATGACACATGAACCCTTACCTAGAAATCCAACATCGCGTATGTAACACGAAACCAATTAAATTGTCATTGTCGTTGCAAAGTGCACGAGCCGCGAGACGGGTAGTGAAGTAATGTTTTCCTTTGGACTAAAATACTGCGTGTATAAGAGTGCGGAATGAGTAGGGCTGAGAAATTTATTTTCGACCGTCATTGTCAACCGGACCAAGGTTTTCCTCCCGACACTGCGAGAGATCTATTGTTGACCGTCATTGCCAACCTGGACCAATGTTTTCTTTCGGACTACACCATTGCGAGAGTAAGAGCGGGAAATGAGTAGGGGCGAGAATTGTATTGTCGACTCATCTGTTTAATTATTTGCTCTCAAAATACAGATAAGGACCGGTCATGCTAAACAACCAATCAATAATTTTGAACAAAGCCGCACTGATATATCATGGCTAAAGGGGGGCCCTCGGTGGCCGAGTGGTCTAAGGCGCTTCGCTGGTGACCGCTAGCCTCACACCGCTGAACCGGCACGGGTTCGAGCCCAGCTGGTCCATGTGTGAAAGTTTGTGTGTTACTTGCCGAAGGGCGGTGGTTCTCTCCGGGTACTCCGGCTTCCTCCACCAACCAAACTGACTGTCATCATATGAGTGAAACAAACTTGAGTGTGACATTAAGCCAAATTCCCTCCCTCACATGGCTAAAGGTCCCAGCCCCTAATGACGTATTATATCTCTCTCAATCATGTGATGAATTGCGTATTCGTTCATCTGCATGACACGTGAACACTTGCCTAGAAATCCAACATCGCGTATGTAACACGAAACCAATTAAATTGTTATTGTCGTTGCAAAGTGCACGTGTCGCGAGGCGTGTAGTAAAGTCCTATATGTAACCCGATACACCGAATTAAAGCGCGCTCTTCCGACCGTGCCAGTCCAAGGACCTCAGCCTGGTAATTAAGTTGATTTCATGTTACACGAGGGAACTGACTGGCTAATTGAATTGTATGAAGATCCCCCGTCAGCCATTTAATTGTCATGGATGTTGGGGCCTGCATTGCAGGGGGTAGAAATGGGATTCTATTGTCATGGATGTAGGGGGCCTACGTCATCAGGTTTCAGGACCATTCGAAGCGTGTCCGGAGAAGTGGACTTGGGTATGAAGATGTTTGCTGTTGGTTGTCAGTTAATTATACTGAAAACCATACAGTATATCAATACTCTTGTTTGCAAAACCATACATGTATAGCTACCGTACCAAAAAAATGCTGTACTTAGTCATGTTAGTTAAGAAAATATTCTCAAAGTAACCTTTTTTGATATAGCACATAAAGTGTACCGGTCGATACAATGTACTTTGAGTATCAAATCCTTGGGCATAATATCTGGAAGATACCATCTTCAGCCTTTGACACTTCGGGTCAATCCGGACCTCCGAAGCGAACTGGAATCGACAAGGGAGAGGGACATCCGTAGTCAAGTGGTGGGCGTGCGCATGTCACCAACACAGCGCAGTCAATTTGAAATGAACAAGCCCGTCAATCGAGTTGCTCCACACAGTAAAAATGCTTCAAGTTCGATTGTTTATATTTGATCAGACAATTTGCAATGAGCAGTCTAGACTAAAACACCACCACACGGGTTACAGTTTCAGAGCCTGGAGAAGGTATCTTCCAAATATTCCGTCCCAGGATTTGATCCTCGGAGTAACCGGTGGATGGATGTACTTTGGCATATACAACACCAATATTCTCCCCAAGGAGAACAAAAAAAATAGAAAGAATTCAATGGAATTAACATTTTTTTAAACATGTATACTGTAGATCAATTTCATAGCACATGTAAAATGAGGCCCTGAAGGGGTGGACCATTTAATGAAGATAAAATAACTAGATCGATGTTGGTCAACCTGATCTGTGATATAAATGGATTTCCTTCTTCAATCACGAGATAGCCACATCTTATATTTCAAAAAATTTATTAGACTAGCAAGCTTACAGTGAGCTGGATTACATTGAAATGTAACTGCTCACTGCTGACACACCATACCCAACAAAACTATATCCTGGTTTGTACGTCTCCAGTGATAATAGTAAAAATTGTGAAGAGAAGGTTGAACAATAATTAAACTTGGAAATGTAGAGACAAGAACTAAATTTGAAAAAGTGACTTGAATAAACATACAAGTGTTGCAATGAGAATTACAAATAACGAATTTTATATCTGTGTCTATCAGCTGCATGTAATTGCGTTCACTCACTAACCCCATAATATTTCTTTGGTTTGACAAATGTTGAGCATTAAAATAAACTTAGGAATGCAAATACAATATCTGAATTAAAACTGTCATTGAAATTATTATTCGAAATTACAATATGTATGAATTTGTATAAAACCAGAACTAGAGATACATGTAATGTATCAACTAGTTTGTATATCATTAGAATGGCATTCCCTCTATATAGTATTTCTTAGTTAATCAAGCGCTGAACAATAAACTTAGGAATGCAGATACAAAAATTAACGTCAATTCTTTTTACCTCCGTCGATCAGACGGAGGTCTAGGAGCGCAACGTGAAATCTCCAGCCAAATAATTGTGATATGGGAAACCCCCGACTCATAGTATTTCCAATAGGGATCGTCATGGTTCCCGACGAAATCTTGAATCTTTCTTTGGACACAAATGAATGCTTACGTCACAAAAGGTGTGTATCCTCTGCAGCGCTTCCACCGGGTCTCTTTATTCGAGGGTACTAAATTCGCGCGTGTACTCATAGCTTCGCGCTGGTACAGATGGCCGGTATGCGACGAGCAAGACGGTACATCTTCGGAAAATTTATGACCTATTCCAAGGTTCTTATCGTGACATGTTCATGATCAGGTCAGGGGATTTGCAGCATTTCTGTTCTTCATTCAATACATAGTATGTACTTTTGTTGCTAACATTATGCAAGTTTTGTTGTTAAAAAAATAAAACTGAACGTACTTGTAGGCCTACTCGTTTGAAGCAGCAGACATTACAAATTTAGTTGACCTAGATTCTGCATTGAAGATCAACCATTGAAACGCGGAAAACAACGAATTACGTCAATTATACAGTATTTTCGCCTTCATGTTGTCTGATCGTACTATTCTTGTTTATCTGATGATGCTAAACATAATGATCTTGTGAACTTTGGGATAGGCCTAGGTCATAAATTTTCTGAGGATGTACCATTTTGCATGCGACGAAGACAAACCTGCGCTTTCATAAAAAGTAAATTTTCACGAAAGAAAAACTCGCATTCCAGATAGTATAATCACCCTACTGAATCAACAAGTATGATTATAGGTGAAAACCGCCGGTCACGTGTCAAATTACAGTCAATGGTAGGTTTTCCAGTGCTTTCGTTATCAAGCGTGGGCGTGTGTCTGACCAGACGACAGTGACCACAGCCGAAAATGAACGATTTTCAGCATATCGATGACAGGTATGGTTACTGGTGTCCAGTCATATTTTGAAGGAGAAATATCGTACTATATTGTCACCAAACGTAGGGTTATTACTATTTCAAGTTAACAAAATTTTAAACATTTTTGCGGCGAGAGGTGTTTTTAGGTGTTGGTAGACAGTCCATTGTAGGTATTAGCATCGAATTATAGTGTGAGGAAATGAGCACAAAATGAACACGTGGGAACTTACTACCTGCCTCATGTATCACTGACTCATTCATCTCTCGATTCCTTCCACTTGTGTGTGTTTAAGAGGAATATGAACCATTAATAGTATATTCTCTGTCTGTCTGATATTACGACAGTCCATTGTATCATCATCGGGCCGATCATCGGACCTCCATTGTAGGTCAACATGCACTTGTGACTGATGCACAGAGAGCACATCGTCTGATCTAATGATTCGCCAAATGGACTGTTGCCAAGACAAATGGTAGCTACAATGGACTGTCGACATATCTGATATATAATCATATGTTGCCTCATTATAACATTGCAGCTGTTATGCGGCTTCAATGTGAAGTGATTCAACCTACAGTTCATGGTCGCATGACAAATGGACTGGTGCATTCACCTATAATCACACTTGTCGATTCAGTAGGGTGATAATTGGAAACTTCCTCGAGAATCTCTGAATCGGCAAAAAGATAAAGGACGAGTGTCATTCACCAGGATGCGAGTCGGAAGTGAGAAGTCAAATTCAAAGTCAGAGGTCAAAAACGTAAAACTCCGAAGAACTCTCTCGGCTTTTTCTTTTCTTTTTTTTTTTAGTTGGGGGGTGAGGGTTGGGGAGATAGCGACTGAAAAAATATATCTTCCCATGCTTCAATCGTTATCTGTGAATCCGATCAACAACCTAGCCGGATAATCTGTCAAAAATTATCCGTCGTCTGGGTAAGGTTGAAGGGTCATCGGAAGCTCGAACTGTGATACAGGCAAAAACTGTTGTTGTTGTAGTCTGGAAAAATAACTCTGCTTCACGAGGCGCTCTCTCGGCTTTTTCTTTTCCTTTTGTTTGAAGATGGGGGGGGGGGGGAGATAGCGACTGGAAATATATATCTTCCCATGATACTTCAATCGTGCGCTCATGAATTCCACGGAAAAGCGGACATTGCTAAACAGCCCTTTTTCGCATAAAATTCACTCCACATTCTGTCGTAGACCCTATATTAGCATGCTGTTTGTTCTATTCGCTTCCTATGATCCCCGGGAACAAGCCAATAATAGAGAGGATGTGTTTTAATAGCGAAATATTTTTCCCGCAATTTTTTAACATGAAGAACTCGGGAAATTCTAAATTGTCAAAGAAGAAAAATTGCACTTTACTGAAAACTATACTATTTTGAAACATCTGCAGAAAAGATATGCATGTATAATATGTTGATCTTGACTGTTTATTGGTATTCCTTTTGTTAAATTTGTATACGGCCTCGATGAGGTGTTTTATGCAATAAAATGAATCTGAATCTGAATCTGAATCTGTGGCGGGAGCTGTATACCTTAGTAAAAATAAGAAGTCAGAGTTTTAATTTTCTAAGTAGAAGAGATAAATTCACTCTAGGAATATTTTTTTGAAGAAAATGTGTAATTAATAAAGCACTTTTACCGATAAGATTTAAAAAGCGCACTCGTGATTCCATCACGATTTTTTGTCGATTCCATCACGGACTAGATTTAACCCCTGGGATGATCCAGTCGAGTTTTTCTCACGATGAAAAAAATCTTATCATCCTTGGGTACTGTATGTTAGTAAGAGATGTCATATAAGAATAGTCATATTGAAACAGAGCAGCAAAAAAATAGACAAGCAACACTAGTCAAGAGTCATGTCCGTTTCAGGTGATTCCGTCACGAACATTTCGAAGCATGATTTACTGAAAATGCTGGATCATCTGTAGATTTTTCATGGATCCGTAAACAGATGTCATATAGAATAGCAAACTAAACTTGAAACTACATGGGTATGACCACGGAACTTCCGAGTACATGACTTTGAATAAAGAAAAAGTCTTCCCAACGGTGATTCCGTCACGGTGGAATTCATGATCTGTGAATCCGATCAACAACCTAGCCGGACAATCTGTCAAAAATTATCCGTCGTCTGGGTAAGGTTGAAGCGTAATCGGAAGCTCGGACTGTGATACAGGCAAAAACTGTTGTTGTTGTAGTCTAGAAAAATAACTGGCATACACTCTATGGAGAAGGGCCTCGTGAGGCACAAAGTGCAATTTTTTGTTGTTGTTTATCTGCAAATCCGCTCAACTCGATGGGTATCTTTCACTTGTTCTCACAGTTGCCTGGCCTGTGTGATATTGGGTGGTCGAAGTCTACGTATAGTTTTTTTCAATAAATTATGGAAATTAATATAAACATATATTTTTTTAAATAGATTTTTTTATAAGTGTATTGCTCTTTCATCTTTGGCTCAATTAAAGTCATTCTCTAAAATGTGAAGCAGTTTATACAGTTAATACAGTTTTTAATTATCTACCAAACCCTGTCCTCTATGACATAGAATAAAAGAGAAGTTGAGAATAGAACTGCTCAACACAGTCATTTCTAAACATCAAGTTGTACATAAGTATTTGTACTTACTCTGTACAAGCTGAGGGCATTTTTGTGGCTTTTGAAAATTTTGAGATTTTTGCGAGTCTGTCCATATTTAACTAAGCGACGTCCAAGCGAGCTAATGTACGCGCGTTATATTCATATCAAGTATGGTGCGGCTTGTGTTCAATGAGGCTTGGAATGTTTATACAATTAATTTTCTTCTCACTGTTACACAATAAATATTTGCTGCGTGGAATCCAGTCATTTGTTCCATAGGGGCAATATTCTCATCAGCCATCACAATTCAATGTGAATGTGATACATGTACAAGTCCATGGTCATTGATACAGTAAGGTGAAGGCGAAGGTGACCTGTAATACCAGTATACAAAATTATACCGAGCGCATTGAATCCTCATCACATGATGTTGAGACAGATCAGAACGAAGTGTCGGTAAAATCAGTTGTGTTTTGAAGTGCATTCTCTCATCAATGATGATGCTATACTGTACACATACAAAATATGAAGTGTTGCTGTGTTGGGCCTATAGCACAAAATCACAAGCAAGTTGGTACAACTAGGCACACAGGTTCTCATTTCTGTCGCTAACGTGTTGATTTGGGTGAGGGGATCCTCTCATGGGGAGGTGTGGGTGGTATGGGGCCTAATGTCTCAAGCACTTTTCCAGGTTTTCCATCAATATACTCTATTCCATACCCCAATATTTCAAGCACGTCAAATCAAACAAAAGTTATTTGCTGGGAATGTGACTTTCACATCCCTGTCTGGACATGCTAGTGAGGAACCCTCAATCCCAGATGAATTACCATTGATGAAGCTAACGTCCAACAAATGCAAAATTGAGCTTGGCATCCGGCCGTATGTTATTCAGTGATGTATTACGCTACGGACCCTGTTGCCTCGACGGAGGTCTTTGCGCTCATCCAGCGCTTGTTTATATTAGAGCTGGAACGAATATTTGGATACACATTTTCTCACATCCTCCCTACACCAGGAGTTTTTTTGTACATCAGAGAAACCCTGGGACAATGGGTCAGTAAATTCAAACTCATCAACAAGGCAGCAAGCTTGCTAAAGTGCTACAGTGAAGTAGATCATCAGATTAAATTCTATTCAAATATTGATTGACTGATCAAGTTCGCTGCAGCAACTAGAATTCTTGAAGCACTACAACGGTATTCATATCCGCCAACAATATATGTGGGTGTATAGAATCATGGACTAATATGTGGAAATCTAACATAATATACTGCAAACCTGTGGTACCTGTAGCATGATGCCCACACGTCCCGATATACCAACTTTGTGAATTATTACGCGGAAGGGGTTCGATCAAGTGGAAATATGTTTCAGAAATTTGGGGTTTTCAAGAAACTGCAGTTTTGATGAGCACACCTGATTATGCAAGATCTACATTAACAAGAAAACTTATTGATGCAGATGCATCAATGCCGGCGGAAACGTTTGTAGCTTATAATCTTCGTATTACAAGCCAATTATGTGTGCCACTGGTGAATACAGGTCACGATGCACCATTATCGTTGAAAAAAAAACACATCGATTTGTTTGTTTTCCGATTAAAGGTTTGACTAATGTAGTTCGCACAAGGACCCACCTGGGATGTGTGGGGTTAGCCGGAAGTTAAGTGCTTGATCGTAAAATGGGCACATGAACCGCATGTCAAACTAGGACTTTGTTCTCTGGTTGACGTATTAGGTCATTTCACATAGCCTGATGTAAGAGTTCGCGCTGTGGCATTATATGCGATACATCATCAAGCCACTACTTCTTTATTGATATGTGTCATTGTAAATTAAGCCTAGATCGAGTTTCTCTACACATCAATCCGATCCGCGTGTTTTACTGTTTCGAGTTTTTAGTAACTCGCAGTTCAATCTCAAACATTTTGCTGCAGACGTACACATGGTACAGGTGAATAACTTCATCATGTATGGTCATCGATTTGGTCTCTCAGCCATAATAAAATAGTACTAAAGAACATTTATTCGATGAATTCATTATAACAGAATTAATATTAATTTGTTAACCACGAACGGGTGATACAATCCTGTCGTTTTACGATCTAAAACTAGCTGGATCACTCAACGGCACGTCTGTGAAAGTATGGCTCGAGAAAACAGCTGTTACTCGTCCAATATCAAGATGGCGGTTCCCATGTTTCAGGTATGGTAGCAAACGGATTTCGAACAACGGCCACCTTTTACAACCACTAGTATTTTAGTAATGAATTTCAGTCAATTGAAAGAGAGGCTCGGGGATCGTTTATTATTTACTTTTCAAGAAGTAAAAGGGTACTTGGGAATCGGGTTGTTTTTGCCTTGCTCAGTTGCTGTGGATGAGGGCCGGCCTGCTGTTTGCCGCATATTTTTGGTTGCTGACTTGTTAAATTATACTCGTTCAACTTCAACTACAGAAAAGCAAAGTATAGCCTAGGAAAGCAACTACCGTAGGACAGGCATAAAACTTTTCCATAGATCACTTGATCAACTTGCTCTGCACTTGTGACTCTGTTGTGGTTGTTGTTGTTGCTACGGCTGTCGAATGAGGTAGGCTATCCAATTATGATGTTGTGGGCAATTAAGGGTGTGAAAATTACCTCCCCCCCCCCGCCCCTTGATTTCTCGATCTCACTCTGAAGGGATTACATCTAGAAATTGAACAATAATCGCATCATCTTTTATGTCAGAACTTCAACTAGGCTAACAGTTCTCATGGGCAAAAATTGAAAATAAATACATGTACCGGTACTGATAATTGTACTTCAACGTGAAAGCCATGTTTGCGATGGGTTTCTGATAAACAGCAACCTCCAAACAGGATGCAGGAATCCCGGTCACCAGGAAATTTCGTCCGCTTTTTTATGCCCAGAGAGGACGATAATTCCTGATCGATTTTAACTCGAGAATAACGTACGCCCTGGGTTAAAGCATGGTCGAACGTCCTCGGGGTTGTCATTGCTGCATACAGGGTCTTCCATCTACGGTCTTCGTTTTATCAATGGCCCTATCAAAACACATGAGCATTTATAAAACGAAGACCCTGGCATTTTTCGGCCAGGGTAGGGCTGTGAGGGCCCAGGGGTGAGGGGATGCAGTAATCAAGGTCCGCCGGGAAATTTGGTCCGCTTTTTATGCCCAGAGCGGACGATAATTCCCGATCGATTATAACTCGATAATAACTTCCGCCCTGGGCTAAATTATGGTAGAAGATCCACGGCCCCGGCCGGGGGGCAGGGGGAATGTAGGAATGCCGGTCCCCAGGAAGGAAATTCCTTCGGCTTTTTATGCCCAGAGCGGAAGTTATTATCGAGTTATAATCGATCGGGAATTATCGTCCGCTCTGGGCATAAAAAGCGGACCAAATTTCCTGGCGGACCTTGATTACTGCATCCCCTCATCTCTGGGCCCTCACAGCCCTACCCCGGCCGAAAAATTCCACGGTCTTCGTTTTATAAACGCCCATGTGTTTTGATAGGGCCATTGATAAAACGAAGACCGAAGATGGACATGATGGAAGACCCACTTGAGGGGCTCTTTTGGGGAAAGGTCGTCGTTTTTGGGTCTTCAGTCTTCGTTTTATAAACACCCATATATCCCACTTGGGATATTAAATTCAAGTTTGGATGTTGTAATTTTATCACATTTCAGAGTAAATTGTAGGGTCTTGATTGGTTAATTACCCTAGTGCATCAGACCGTATTGCAAGTCTCTGTTGGACACCGTTGGGATTCAGATTTCTCGTATACCAATGCTGTCGAGAACGCGCGTGCCCATATACCAACGCAGTCAAGGACGCGCGTGCAACACCTGCAGACAAAGACTGTTTCAGGTGAATTTGTCTGCGCAAGTTTGTATGGGCGAGATCTGCCACTGGAACAAGTTGTTTGAGGCAAATTGCGTATTTGCGGATGAAGATAAGAAATAAATTATCATCGAATGCTTTTTATGCCACATAAACAGGAAATTCAGAATATCAGATAAGTATTTCATCCAGTTCATTTGTTCATCGCGGAACAGATTGAAAAGGAATCAACTCTGCCTGTCCGACTCGTGATGTTTTACGTTGTTCAACGTTGAGTTATATTCCTGTTTTTATATGCCCGCCAAAAGGCGGACGTATTATGTGATAGCAGTTTCCGTCCGTCTGTCCGTCCGTCCCTCGTGTCCGGTCTATATTTGGGACAGTTTTCTATCTGCAGTTCTAAATTTTGGTGAGTGGATACCCTACGGGTAGACGATGTGTCGCGTACCAAAACCAAGGTCGAGGTCAGAGGTCAAAGGTCACTGGCCTCAAAAACAGGAAAGCACTGAAGTGTTCGTGTCCGGTCTATATCTGTGAACGTTTTCTATCCACAGTTGCAATTTTTTGTGAGTGGATACATTAGGTGGAGACGATGTGTCGCGTACAAAAATTGAGGTCGAGGTCAGGGGTCAAAGGTCAATGTTGCCTAAAATCAGGAAATCGTTGATCACTGACAGTTTTCTATCTACAGTTCTAATGTTTGGCGAGTGGATGCTCTAGTGGGGGGGACAATGTGTTGCATACCAAATGTAGGTCGAGGTCAGAGGTCAAAGGTCAGTGTGACCGAAAAATCAGGAAATTATTAAAAATTTCTAATTTTTTGTGAGTGGATTCAATAGGGGGAAATGAAATGTAGCATACCAAATAATAGGTCACGGTCAAAGGTCACTGTGACCCCAAAATCAGGAAATTATTTAAAAAATAACATTAGTGGGACAAGATGTGCCACCTACCAAAATGTAGGTCAAGGTCAAAGGTCAAGGTCACCGTGACCCCAAAATCGTGAAATTGTTAAAAATCATGATTTTTTTTTAGACCATTGAGAAATTATGGGGAGCCGTTTTGTCATTAACCAAAATTTAGATCCAGTTTAATAGCCAAGGTCATTGTGACCCCAGAAACAAGGTCAAAGGTCAGTGTGACCTAAAATCAGGAAATCATGAAAAATTACTATTTTTTGTGAGTGGATTCAATGGGGGGAAATGAAGTGGTGCATGCCAAAAATTTGGGCAAGGTCAAAGGCCACTGTGACCCCAAAATCAGGAAAGTATTAAAAATAACATTTTTGTTTGTGTCAGTAGATACATTTAGCGGGACACGATGTGTCACATACTAAAATGTAGATCAAGGTCAAAGGTCAAGGTCACTGTACCCCCAAAATCGTGAAATTCTTAAAAATCATGATTTTTTTGGTGTCTTGAGAAATTACGGGGAGACGTTTTGTCATGTACCAAAATTTAGGTCAAGATCAATAGTCAAGGTCACCGTGACTCCAGAATTAAGAAACTTTGAAAATTACTTTCTTTTGTGTCAGCAGATACATCAGGGGGGACATGATGTGTCACATACCAAAATGTAGGTCAAGGCCGAATGTCAAGGTCACTGTGACCCCCAAAATGATGAAATTCATAAAAATCATGGGTTTTTTTGTGTCCATTGATACATTGAGGGAAGACGATGTGTCGTGTACCAAAATTTAGGTCAAGGTCAAAGATCAAGGTCGCTGTGACCCCAAAATCAGGAAGTCATCAAAAATAACTTTTTTTTGCCAGTAGATACAGTAGAGGGACATGATGTGTTACATACCAAAATGTGGGTCAACGGTCAAGGTCACTGTGACCCCAAAATCAAGAAATCGTTGAAAGTCAAATTTTCATATGCGGGGGGGGGGGGTGTTAAGACTTCGGGTGTTACGCTTCAGTGGTGATCGACCCTCCCTACCTCCGTTTCTGCATACTCCAGTCGCATTAAGGTGCCCCCCTGGTTACAAGAATGAATGTTCTGCGCAGATCTTTGTGCACCACAATTACCTCCCTTGTAATCGTACTCTTGTGAGTGAATGGCTAGAATGAGATACTTTGACAGGCAGCATTTACGTTTCAGTGGCTCGTTTTGGTAAGCGATTGATAAATTTTCCTTTGTGACGCCATGACGTCGAATGGCAAACTCTTTATTGGTGTGACATTTGTCGACGTCAGGACATCAGTCACGCCTTGATTTGTCCGAAAATTCCAAATGGCCGTGAGCCTCCTTTCACACATTTCAGTTTCAGCATCGACCTACTCTGCTTTTCTGATGGTAACACCACACCACAATAAAAATAATCCATCACTGTCGCTTTCTAAACCTATTCACACTTAATAAAGTATACATGCAGGAGAGAAGTAAGCCTTAGTTGTGTGACGAGTGGCAGTCCTCGGCTGGCAGTTCTCGGCCATGGTTGATTTTTTTTTTTTTTCAATTTAATTTTTTTCCTTTTTCTTTCATTATTACTATTTTTTTAGAAAGGATTCTGTGGGTGGGTACATTTTTCTCATGTAGCTGCTCTCAACCACCACTGAGCAAAAGTCTATTACAAAGTGAGATTGAGCTATTTTGAATGGTCACTGGGTGAAAGTTGTTCCTTTTGTTATCCCCCGCCGGACCCCGGTCGGGGGATATAGAATCGCTGTGTGTGTGTCAGTGTATCAGTGTTTGCGTGCATCCAATTTTCAACGGAATGTATAATTGGGGAATAGCTTTCTTGCTATTGATTTTGAGGTTACTAGGTCAAAGGTCAAGGTGACATAGGCTAGAAAACCTGTAAAAAAGAGGGAAATCTCCAGTTCCAGTTTATCAATTGGTACAAAACATTGGGTATATAGTGCTGATGGGGCAAAGAAGAAAGTTATTTTATGTTCAGTTCAAAAGGTCAAGTTCACTCAAGCCAGAGAACATGTAAAAAAAAATAGAAAATCTCCTGTTTCATGCCCAGCATTAGTACAAAACTTGATATCCTCCTTGCATATTTGGCAAAGAATAACCTATTTACTTCGAGGTCAAAAAATCAGAGGAAGGGCAAGGCCACCTAAGCCAGAAAATGTGAAAAAAAAGTGAGAAATTGTGAACTCAATTCAGAGATGTGGATTTTGATCAAATTCCTAGTATACCCTAAAGTAATGGTTTTTAATTTGACCAACTTTGGCCAAGAGTTATTGTCATCAGCAGCATCTGTTTGTCTGTCTATCCCTCTGTCCATAGCCATTGTGGGGCGCAATATCTCTTGAAGGAATATAACCAGGCCTCCAAATTCATACAACAGTTGCACTTGATTAGTCAGAAGCCCATGGATGATCACTGAACTTGACCTAATTTTAACGGTCAAATTCTAGTTTCTGCAACATTCTTTGGATGATTATAGTTAAGTTATCCAAATTCATATCACACATGTAGCTGATGATGAACTTGAAGCCTACCCAAGTTCACTGACCTTGACCTATTTTTACAGGGTCATTCTGTGTTCAATATGTTCTATCTTTACATGTATAGCCCGGCTTTCCAAATTAATTCTATGCAGCTGGCAGTGATCCAGAAATAAGTTGAAGATGACTGACCAATTTTTTCAAGATCAGGTTATATTTATTCATTACCACATGCTAAATAAGTAGTAGTATAGAAGAACACAGAAGTCTGTCCGTCTGTCTACATGTAATTGTCTGTCTGTCTGATTGTCCGTCCGTCCGTCAGTATTTCTTGACAATGCAACTCATCCTACACTTTGGATATGTTTCACAGGATACGTGGTGGATATTACCGGCACAGTCTGAAGATGCGCATGTGCTCTTTCCATCGACTGAGGATTTTTTCTTCACTGAGTCATTGCTCTTTACAGTTCAAAATACTGGTGTATTACATTGTAAGTGATATCATCTTGTCAATGCAACTCCTCCTATACTTCTGATACAGTTAACATAATACTTGGTGGATATTATCGGCTCTCTCTGGAGATGCGCATGTGCTCTTCCTGTTGATGGTGGATTTCCCCTTACTGAGTTGTTGCCCTTTGTATTTTGAAATACTGTAGATTAAATGATATCATCTGTCAACGCAGCTCCTGTAATTTTGATACAGTTAACATAATATGTGGTGGATATTTTCAGCACAATCTGGAGATGCACATGTGCTCTTCTCTTTGATGGAGGATTTTGCCTTACTGAGTTGTTGCCCTTTACATTTTGAAATACTGTAGATTAAATGATATCATCTAGTCAACGCAACTCCTGTACTTTTGATACAGTTAACATAATATGTGGTGGATATTTTCGGCACAATCTGAAGATGCACATGAGCTCTT
>JAVTVY010008492.1:0-43993 GCA_036873755.1 Hanleya hanleyi
CAGACCAGTTTCAGTATCTTGAAATCTATTGATATTATCGTTATTAAGCCATGAACCCATTCTCGACACGCAGCTCAATCGAAAATAAAATGTTGGAGTCTATGTACATCGTCCATACTTACATGAATTGGTCCCACCGCCAACGGTAACTTCAATAATGGTAGAACAAATTTGGTAAGAATCTTTCCTGCTGCGAGAAAAACAGATTGCGCTTAATGAGCTGCATTCGTTTGCCTATCCACCAACGTTACATGACGGTGTGTATGATCGTTAATTTATGCTTATTATCCTGACGTACCTTTGTGAAACTCTCATTGATTTCATGCTGAATCGAGATGAAGCTATCTCGACAATGTCGGAATGCAATCACTTCATCTTGCACTTCAAACCTGCAGCTAAGGGTCGGGTCACTTTAGTTATGGATATTTACCAGTGCTCAAAATACATAAAGAAATCCAGTTAAATACATAAGGAACTTGTGTCTTGACGAAATCCACGTATAAGGATGACCGATTGTATTTGACACTGCCAGCTGAACAACCAGAGTGGCGGAATACATCGACTCCTAGTTTAACTCAATTTATAATTCACATGCCAGCTACATTTAGGATACTACAGACTTTCTGATGTTTTTGTCAAGAAAGACATACTTTTGTTTAGTCTTGATGTGGAATCTCTTTCATTCAACATTGATTTAGATGAAGGTTTAACTATCATAGTTACCTATGTAGTCACTGGCTAATGATCCGTTTTTCAAAAGGAATGACCGTCATATTCTTCATTTACTAGATATTTCTCTCCGTGAAAATGATTTACTTCTGGTGTCTTAATAAATTCATGCAAATTTAAGGATACTGTCATGAGCAAGCGTTTTGTGCCAGTATATGCTAACATCAACATGACCGACTGAGAGAAGCAAGCTCTGCGGAAGAGCCTAATTGAGCCATTGCTCTGGAAACGTCATGTAGATGATATTTTTGGGGCTTGGTCTGGCACTTTCAAAGAACCCAAGAGTTCGACGGTATCCTTAATTCTCACACACAGAGTATATGATTGCAAAATTTCATTTACAAAGATGGAATGGGGTTTCTCTCACGTCGACAATACGAATTTAGAAAGGATTGCAATCTTCGATCTAGTTAACTACCCATTTCTGGATAGCAGTATTCATACGCCGTATATATCACTCCTCCCCTGGTAGAATTTGTTGGATCCTGTGCAAATTGTGACGGTTTCAATCAAATCCAAAGTATTCTTGCAGAAATTGTCAAACAAGGCTACACCATCAGACGCCAATATTCTACGTTTCTCAAATTCTGTGATAAATATCGTACACTGATGGCAAACTCGATTCTAGAGATCTCTGACTGTATGTTTCATCACTTGTGTCTACTTCTGCTTAACGTGGGGGCTAAGGTACGTTTGAATGGCACGTGTTTTGCACCTCCATGGAGTCCAAATAAACAGGCACAATCAAATAGTGAATGAGATACTTCATACTCTAAAATGGCACCTGGAATTTATTTGGATAAAGGATAAAGGTCAGTGATATTGATTTTACGTGAAGAACATTACGGTCATCATTGGACACTGTTGACCGCTTCTCCCTTGCAGGAAACCATCGTTTGCTTCTTTTACGTTTTCATTTCATGCATATTTGGAATTGATGTATGAAGAAGAGAGTCTTTCGATTATCGATGCGGAAATTCTTTGTGGACGACGGCTGAATATCGAATTATGTAGAAAAGATATAGGAGGATATAGCTCCTCCCGCCTTTAGGGAATTTCTTTTGTTTACACATCTACATCGCACATAGAGTGATCAGACAGTTGTAAAGATATTCTTGTTAACTGTCCTGAGCCCACACCTTGGTTGGTCCTCAGCAAACCATCCGAGCATTTGTCATGGTCTTTGGGATGTCTTTCATTAGACATGGAGTGGATCTTGGGATATCACCATGTAGGGTCGCATGGCTTCTTGTCAAATAACACCGTTCTGTGTTTCCACTCCCATTATGTTATCATTTACTTGTTACTCTTTGAGTCACTGATTGGTTGAGCTTTTCCTCTTGGTGCCTCAGATATGCGAACCTTTCCTCTCTTAGCGCCACTGTGTCTTGTTGTCACTGTGTCTTGGCGCCACTGTGTCTAAGTGCCAATGATTTGCCGATATGAGAAATTGAATTTTGAAGAACGGCGAAAATCTAATAAGATGGAAGGATACTATATTCCATTTAAGTTAAAATAACTTCCTTTTGCTCAAACGATTACACATATCGCATAAACGGTGAACAGACAAGTTACTAAAGAGGCTCAATAATTTATCCCCACATATAACTAGGATTCGTATTTTAGGCGTCAATTATTGGTTGACCATTTCCCTCTTGCATATCTGATTTTTCTTCTTTCTCTTGGCATCACTGATAGGATGACCTTTCTCTTGGCATCACTGATTGGTTGATCTTCATTTTTTTATATCCTTTCTCTTTCTCAATCCAATATGTCTCTGATCGGCCGACTCCGGCAGAGCTAACGGATACCATGATATGCGTGCATAGACAGACGGCAATTAAACCTCTATATAGATCTTCTCTAACGAAAATGTATAATCGGATACTTTGCCGTTGAGAATGACGCTCACAAACACCACTTTTTGGAACACGCTTCCAAACATTAACTTCTGGACACGCTCCGAAACATTACCTTTTGGAATACGCTCACAAACATTACCTTTTGGAACACGCTCTCAAACATTATCTTTTGGAACACGCTCATAAACATTACCTTTTGGAACACGCTCCCAAACATCATTAGAACAGTCATTAACCCATTGGATGTTCATATATCAATCTTTTAAATATTCAATTTCCCAAATGAGTGTTACTCGAGCTTGAAAAATATCGACAGTGTGAGTTAACCGCGGTGGTTTACTACTGTTTTTGTTATAAGTAATTAATTCAATGGTTACACTGACAATACAATGCAAGCCCAATATAAGTGTCAGACATGTGCAAAAAACTGGGACACAGGCGTGATATACATGCGCGCGCATTGCAGCTCACAGCTCCTCAGTCGATTCAATTTACTATGGCTCGAGGTAGCAGGGTCGAATATAAACAGCTATATCTAAATCACAGGCCCTCAACAAGAGATTTGGGAGTGTGGGGGGTGGTTTCAGGGTGAAGTATCGAAGTTTTTATATAAAGCGTGGGGTTATGTATGGAGACCCCATATTTCGACACCTCACCCTAAAACCACCCCCACACTTCCAAATCTCTTGGTTTGAGGGCTTGTGATCCAAATACAGATCTCAGTATATGTGAAGGTCAGTGGCCTATCATCTTCGATAAATAGCGCCTGCTTGGATGCAGCACCTCTGAGTTGTTTTATTGAATTTGGTGCTAATGAACTAGCTCTTTAGATTATGAACTACCTCTTCAGATTATGGACGTGGAAATGCTTTATTGGACGACGGACAAGACGCTTATATGTTGATTCACGATACTAATGATAAGTTCATCAGGATTTACGCTTTCTGGTTGTATATCTACACCCCAGCAAGGTGGTAAAGGTGTAAGAAGGGTTTATTTGGAAGAATACTGTCCTCGATCCGGATTTTTACACCTTTAAAGAGTAAATTTTGCAAAAAGATGTAAAAGGGTTGTAAACATAGTCAGTATCACGTATCACACTCCTGTGTGTTATTCTTTCAAAGTGGACTTTTCGGCCTTGATGAATATTATTTTCTCTGACCTCATCAAAATTGTAATTGTATATTGATGAAGAAGCAAATGATATAAATTTTGCTATTGCATGTTTTTTGTTTATGCGAATCGATACTGTTTGAAAGACAGATAACTAGAACAATTGATGACTTCACGATACCCTGCTTGTGTTTGGATATAAATACAATTGAAGATTCGGACCACGACATGCGTTCATATAGTTTTGGAAAGATATTAATTGAAGCAAAACAATGGATTTATTCCAGTTTAATTCAATCAACATTTTGAAATACTATAGTCTTTCAAGTCGCCATTACGTCAGTGTTAATGGGGCAACATTTTGAGAAATTTTACTATTCATTCCTGGCATTCAACTTCAAAAGCGTTACACAGGCAATCCTCTACCAACCATTACCACTCAATAACTGGTTGGCTACTTGTTGGTGGAAGCTAGGTACTGGTAGGAAAGGTCCCCTTGATGTTCCGTTCAGTTTTCAACTGATCAGTACCAATCGGGTACTGATTGGTCACTCATTGGATCCAATCAATTTTCTACTGATTCGCTACCAATCGGTTATATTTACCAGTCAGTTACCGTTATGTTACCATCCCAATTTTCCACACTTGGTACGTATTGGTAACAATGCAATAACACTCTAGTACCCTGATTGGTTACGGCTCAGTTATTGAACGGCTGCTAACCAACCCGTACTGGGAGGTACTGGTAGGAAAGGTCCCCTTTGTGTTAACTTGTTATTGGTTACCAATCAGTAACTGACCAGTAGCCTTAAAGTCAGAACTGTATGCTACTGCAACGTTGAAATCATGGTGGCTATCAATTGGTTACCAATCAGTTACTGTTAGATACCTGGAAGGAACCTGTCATATACCACCATCACGTGGTGACCGATTGATAACTGCGCGGTACTGATCAGTCAGCACTTCACGGTATCAATCCTGAAATTTCCATGCAGTACCAACTAGAGGTTACCAACAGGAAACTGAACGGTATCAATTGGTGCAGAACTGCGCGGTACTGAATGGTGAAATCTTGCCTGTGTATAAGTTTGTTCATTTTCGACTTTAAAATTTTCTTTCGAAATCAATGCTATTACAACCAAACTTCTAGCTGGACGTTCATAACTTGAAAAAGATTTCTCTTAGCAACCGATCACAAACTGCTTCGTGATTTACAACATTACAAAGCCGATGGTGGGTTTATGCATATCGGCTTCGTCGGTTCATTGATTGTGAGGCTACGTGTATTTTATGGAGATTTGATGGGAAAATATTATTGCCTAATAAGCATTTACTGGTTTGTTGTCATCGATGTTCGGTGATGTGTATATAACACCACAGGCCGAGCTGGGAACTATGCTATGGCAATATGACACTGTTGATTTGTTATAATGTGAACATGACCAAATTGACATTTTTCCACTTTTCTTCGATAATACGGCTCGAATATACGAAGTATGCTGGTACTATTAGAAACTTGTTTGGTTGCTGCATCTTATCGCGTCATCGTACCCAAGCAACAAATCATCGTTTATTCGCCTCTCGCCACCAGGTCATACTATCTTCCTATTTCCTCATCGCCTATCGCAAAATGGAAATAATATTCCCTGTTCAAAAAGTGCAGCCATATTTCGACGTACCGGTATCCATTAATCCACACTGCATCATAACATTCTCAGCCACATGCTCGCTAAAACCAGTGACATCTCTATCCTAAATACCCCTGGTACACAGAGAAATGACTAGTGTTAATGGAAAATGCAAATGTAACTTTCAGCCAATCAGCAAAACAATACCCTGCAGGGGCGTCGGAAGCAAATTCAAAGTGTTACGGCCTTACGAGGCAGGGCCGGCGGAAGCAATTCTTGCAATTCTTGTTTGGGGTCGTGGGAAACTTCTATCATAGCACTTTAGGGGAGGGTGCAGGGGCCGCCTAGGCCCCGGAAGCTCTTGGGGTCTAGATCGCTGGAGACGCGTTCTGAGCGATTTCTGGCGAATAAAATTACTCTGCAATGAAGTGTATTTTTTAGTTCATTCCTAATCCTTTTACCATGAAAACGCAATCGATGGTGGTTTTATGCATGCTGAATTAGAAAATATATGTATAGTAAAGTAACCTAGATACATTGTGTAGACGTAACCGATATAATTCTTATGGACAATGAGGTGTTAATCAATTCATTCCAGAAGTAGAGTCGTCTAAATTCATAATTTAAAGGAATAGTAAACTAAGCGTAAACTCGTGCTCGGCATGACAGAATTATGCTATCAGATTCCAAAAACACGGATAGAAAAAATAGCAACATTCTACAGCTGAGTAAACACCGATTCATCGTTCACACTTTAACACTTCATGATCTGCGACATGTTGGAATAACTGTGACGTTTGATGGGTCATACAGTTTTTATGTAGATGGCGCTGCGGCAAAAATCCCGCTGTCATCCGGGCTCTATCCCATAAGGTAAACCATTAAACAACAACAACGGCAGCATTAGCAGCGTTCTTCTACTGCTATCGGGTGATGTGGCCTGATATTCCTGCCTCAGAAAGAGAGCTCGTGAAATCATATGCAAAATGCCACATGTCAACCTGTATATCAATTCGACATTCATATATCACAATCCTCATAATCGTCTCGGAGCGTAAAGAAAGGTCCACAGATCTGTCAAAAGCCATCGACACAATAATTTACAATTGGTCTCCATGTTATTAGCTACACTGCCTGGAGCACAATTACGTCACAGGAATAATGTCAGGTGATATTTCAAGGATTTTCATTGGTTAACGGCTCTCAGGCTTGTTATAATGGCGACCTCCACGGATTCTTGATCTGGGAAATAGCCCTGATGTTCAAAATGTTCTCAATAATTCGGAATTACTAGGAAAGCTGAACAGGTTTTGTTTTTCGAATACTAATGATATAGTTCTTTCGATATTGGTATGCATCGCCTTAGGGTTTTCTATTCCTTTAAAAGTATAGATAGCGGCGCTAGCTATACCTCTGCAATAATAGCGCTCGTACTTTTTACAACGGGCCATAACTGCTAACAATGAATTATTTCATGGACAAGGGGACGCAAAAAAAAATGTTAGGAAAGCACTCTACCGCGTGCGTCATTATAGTTACTTTCAAGGAATTATGCGGAGAATTGAGTACTTGCGGCAAAATTATTGGGGGGTTGGGGATACTCTCTAAAAAAAGTTGAGTGAAATTTCACTCAAGTAAGAGTGGAAATTGATCCCACTCAATAATTGAGTGAGATTTTCATTCAACTTGAGTTACTTTTCACTCAACTTGAGTTAAATTCACTTAACTTGAGCGACATTCACTCAACTTGAGTGACATTCACTCGAGCATAAGAGTGGAAATTGATCCCACTCAAGTTGAGTGAACTTGAATTGTTTTAACTCAAGTTGAGTGAAAAGTAACTCAAGTTGAGAGAAAAGTAACTCAAGTTTGAGTGAACAGGTGTTCACTCAAGTTTTTTTAGAGAGTACATGTTACTTTCCACTATCAAAATTGTCCCAAGAGGGCTAGTCGGCACTCAGAGCCCTTAACAAATTTACTGGCGTTCTGTGCCGATCAAAGTCTTCTTCAACTTGGAAGCTATCAAAACTTTCTTTTTTATTTTGTGTTTCCTTCTTTCTTTCTTCGTTGTTTTTTTGTTCGCGCAAAAGTGGTACGGCCATGGCCGTACCGCTTCCGACCCCCTTGCCCTGTGTATATAGACGTATCAGATTCCTTGTTGTACGCGACCATGGCATGTTATCATGTGACAGCAGATCCGTATGCACCGAAAGTGGGCGGAACGCGGTTTGCTATGCAATATGGTAGGGTTTCGCCTCTATCTCTGAAAGAAGCCTGGACGTTGTGAAGATATCTCAAGGAAAGAATATCCGGTAGTAAAGAATGTCCGAGTCCTAGCTTTTACGCCAGCTAATATATTTTTCCTGGTTGCAACTCAGATATGACATATTTTCCTGGAGGGAAATATATTAAACATACGTTCACACGAGTGGGTAGAATTGCTTTGGAAGGTGGAAACCTTTACAACGTGGTGAAACACTTTCAACCGCGGTTTCACCGCGATGTAAACGTTTCCACCGCGGTGTACTGTAAACGTTTCCAATAATTTGGGTTGGGTTTTCGGTGAAAAGAGGACGAAATTATGATGACGTTACTAGAAATATGACAGATATAAAAAGATATTTTGTGATAAACTAGAAACTGTGAAAAATAGGCGAAAACTAGTGAAAACTCAAAATGTGAAAAATATACTATTAAAAAAAGTCGATGTCCCCTATGGGCCACCGTAGAAAAGGAATACCGTACTCTTATCTGTGACATTGCTTCCTGGTACATTATTTCTTTTCACATCTGTACTGCAGAAAATCAACCCCACAAAGGCATATAAGACAAGAACCAAGATGGTTTTTACGGACTTGATCAATTACATGGTTCGCCCTAAAGCTTTGTTTCAAGCGAATTAAAACGGAGATGTTTGGGAATGTTTCTATTTAACGAGATCAAAGAGACTCAAGTCGTCCAAATTTTCCTCGGGCGGATTCTTTGTTCAGAAATGAATGGCATATTGAGAATTCTATAGAAAGCATTCGGCCGATGGCAAAGGCTATGATCTTACATTGCACGAACAAGTAACAAAGACCCGAACGTCGATGTCAACGATTATAGAAGCAATGCAGAATATTATTAATACTACAATTCATTTTCCACCAAGGTTTACGAAAAGCATGCAAATAAAGTACATTCGTCATTTGCAGAATATCTACTAAATTACGTAGCAGAGTATTTCGCACATTTTCGAAATTCTGACATCACCCGGATAAACAGCTTCTCCCCAGTTGTTCGCTTCCTACTCCCAGTGGGCATATTGTATTCACGTATGTCTGACTGTCCGCCGTTCAGTCCGTTGCAATCTTGTTTTATCCTTTTGTTCAGAACACACCTCTCTGAGTGGGTTTGAATACATAACTTTGTGTACATGTGCCCTGTCATGTTTTAGTGGATTCCACACACTAATCATGGTAATGAATGTAATTTGAAGCTCAAAACAGGCGATTCTACCCACTCGTGCGAACGTTTATATATATTGGCTCCAATCTAAATCCCCTAAGAATTATCTATATCGAATGAATGTTGGATGTTCATGGCAATCCAGCTAATAGGCTGACAGGTCAGAAACCCCTTAAAACGGAAAATGTTTGCTCGTGTTGTTCATCCTGATGATAGTCCCACGAGGGTTTTCATTGTACGAGCTTTCTGATAAAATAAGGTCTCGGTTTGAAAATTCCTCTATTCATTTCCACGTGCACAGATCAATGGTTTAAAGTCGATAGATAGCACAAGTATAAGCGATACATCCGGCATACCGCATTCAACCATCGTTCACATTAATAAATCAAGTTTGTTTCTTTCAATAAACAGATTCCTTAATGATGCCGGCAAGACATCGTCATGTCTCTCTTTTCAATCTGATTAAAACTCAGACTTAATAACCGCTCCTCCATCGGACATGTCGCTAATTAAGATCTGTGACAGTCTGTATCTTAAATCTGTCGCGCATGTCAAACTGGCGACCAATCACAGTCCAACTTCAACGGGCGAATAGGTGCTTATCCGATTATTTCTGTAGTGAACGAGGCGCAGAAAAATCCAACCCAGGCGGCTGACGAGGTTCTTGCTCTCCATGAGCAATCACCGAAGATTATTATTTGCTCGGATTGGCACCTATTCGCCCGTTGAAGTTGGACTGTGATTGGTCGCCAGTCTGACATGCGCGACAGATTTAAGATACAGACTGTCCCAGATCTTAATTAGCGACATGTCCGATAAAGGAGCGGTTATCAAGTCTGAGTTTTATTCAGATTGCTCTCTTTTGTAGTCCGAGAATGTACAAACCATGCGTAATTTTACCCCAGAATAAGAAATCGTAAAGCATAAACGGAACGAAAAGGAGAAAACGAAAACGGAACGAAATCGGGCCTGACCAAGATGCCCCAGGGCAAATATTATTATTTGGCTTCATCAGGATTTGATAAGCATTTCCAGGTTTCTGCCCTGGTGATATTTATAAGATATTGATTAGCTCTAACCTATGTTGCGTAACCTATCGGTGATCTATTGGTGTTGATGTTTTTTTTATGCCTTCGATACGAAGTAGCCGAGAGGCATTAATTGATTACTCTGACTGTGCCTGTGTCTGTTGGAGCGTTCATCTGTCTGTCGGGGCGTCCGTCTGTCTGCTACAACTAAATTTCGACCGGATGTTTCTGAAACTTTGCAGGCTTCTTAAAGATGTCTTGAAGATGTGTACCTACTATTTGTGAGATGAAATATTATGTATTCTTCAAATTCATTATGTTTTGGACTTTGGCATTTTCTCCATCAATCACCGTGTACCACTGGAAATCAAGTATCATCAACTAGTCCTAGAGTTGTGAGTGGATACTCCTGAAACTTTGCAGTCTTGTTAAACATGCTTTGAAGATGTGCCTCTGGTATTCGTGAGATGAAATATTATTATGTCTGTCAAATTTATGTTGCTTTGGATTTGGCAATTTTCGTCATCAATTACAGTGTATCTGAAGTATAATCAACGAGTCATATAGTTGTGAGCGGATACTCCTGAAGTGTTTGCAGGGTTATTAAACATGCTTCGAAGCATAAATATGCACATTTCTCTTTGAGAGATGAACTATCAATTCCTCGGGTTTATCGGGTGTTGGAATTCAATGTACCTTTGTCACTGGTGTATAATCAACTAGTCGTTGAGTTGTGACTGGATGTTCCCGAAACTTTGTAAGCTTTCTAAACATGCTTCGAAGAGGTGCACCACCTATTCATGAGATGATTTTTTTTAAATCAAATTTACCAGGAATTGGACTTTTCTCCTATTAATTTCAATGTTCAAAAATCATCTTGTTTCAAATAGTTTACTGGAGACGTTTATATGTTTGTAGGCTTGCTAATCTAATTATGAATATGTGCACATTTAGCATTTTCCCATCACAAGATTATAAAGAGTGATCCACTAGTTTATATTGCATCCAAATAGTGTTATGAATCCAACAACCAAAAGTATCTGGTTTGGAACACAATTGAGTTCTTATCAGGAATGATCATGTTTTTTATTAGATCTGGAACGGAGGTATCTACGACCGAACTCCTACTCTAACAGCTTGGTCTCACTCTTATGAACACTTTTATCTATAGACATGGACTTGACATCTGGTGGAAGATATTTACATATACATTTCTATTACTTTGGAGAAATTATTATTTGGTAAGTACAAAGGCAGAACTTTAACCTCAATTATCATCCTGATATGGATTCAAGTTGTGTAAGTTATATGCTTGACATTTTAAGTACTTATATATTACAATATACTTCCATCACTTTGGGATTTCTAGACTTGAAAATGTCAATACTTATTTATATAAATTCGTTTACATATTTCCACGATGCCAATAGTTCAGTTGGCAAGAAATGCATCACTTGACAACTCTGATGTACGCCCTCAGCCAAGAAATACATTCCTTGATAACTGATGTACGCTTTCAGCAAGGACATGCGTCCCTTGATAACTGATGTACGCTTTCAACCACGACATGCATCCCTTGATAACTGATGTACGCTTTCAGCCAGGACATGCATCCATTGATAACTGATGCACGCTTTCAGCCAAGACATGCATGCATCCCTTGGCAATTGATGTACGCTTTCAACCAGGACATGCATACTTTGATAACTGATGTACGCTTTCAGCCAGGAAATGCATCCCTTGATAACTGAAGTACGCTTTCAGCAAGGACATGAATCCATTGATAACTGAAGTACGCTTTCAGCAAGGACATGCATCCCTTGATAACTGATGTACGCTTTCAGCAAGGACATGAATCCCTTGATAACTGATGTACGCTTTCAGCAAGGACATGCATCCCTTGATAACTGATGTACGCTTTCAACCAAGACATATTACAAGCGTCTAGTCCGTCATTCATAATCCAGCCGTCGTCCATTAGAGAATATCCGCGATAACTGATGTACGCTTTCAGCCAGGACATGCATCCCTTGATAACTGATGTACGCTTTCAACCAGGACATGCATCCCTTGATAACTGATGTATGCTTTCAGCCAGGACATGAATCCCTTGATAACTGATGTACGCTTTCAACCAGGACATGCATCCCTTGATAACTGATGCACGCTTTCAGCCAGGACATGCATCCATTGATAACTGATGCACGCTTTCAGCCAAGACATGCATGCATCCCTTGGCAACTGATGTACGCTTTCAACCACGACATGCATCCTTTGATAACTGATGTACGCTTTCAGCCAGGACATGCATCCCTTGATAACTGATGTACGCTTTCAGCAAGGACATGAATCCCTTGATAACTGATGTACGCTTTCAGCCAGGAAATGCATCCCTTGATAACTGATGTACGCTTTCAGCCAGGACATGCATCCCTTGATAACTGATCTACGCTTTCAGCCAGGACATGAATCCCTTGATAACTGATGTACGCTTTCAGCCAGGAAATTCATCCCTTGATAACTGAAGTACGCTTTCAGAAAGGACATGAATGCCTTGATAACTGAAGTACGCTTTCAGCAAGGACATGCATCCCTTGATAACTGAAGTACGCTTTCAGTCAAGACATGTATCCCTTGATAACTGATGTACGCTTTCAGCCAGGACATGCAGCGCTTGATAACTGATGTACGCTTTCAGTCAAGACATGTATCCCTCGATAACGGATGTACGCTTTCAGCCAGGATATGCATCCCTTGATAACTGATGTACGCTTTCAGCCAGGACATGCATCCCTTGATAACTGAAGTACGCTTTCAGCAAGGACATGCATCCCTTGATAACTGATGTACGCTTTCAGCCAGGACATGCATCCATTGATAACTGATGTACGCTTTCAGTCAAGACATGTATCCCTTGATAACGGATGTACGCTTTCAGCCAGGAAATGCATCCCTTGATAACTGATGCACCCTCTCAGCCAGGATATGCATCCCTTGATAACTGATGCACCCTCTCAGCCAGGACATGCATCCATTGATAACTGATGTACGCTTTCAGTCAAGACATGCATCCCTCGATAACGGATGTACGCTTTCAGCCAGGAAATGCATCCCTTGATAACTGATGCACCCTCTCAGCCAGGATATGCATCCCTTGATAACTGATGTACGCTTTCAGTCAAGACATGTATCCCTTGATAACTGAAGTACGCTTTCAGCAAGGACATGCATCCCTTGATAACTGATGCACCCTCTCAGCCAGGATATGCATCCCTTGATAACTGATGTACGCTTTCAGTCAAGACATGTATCCCTTGATAACTGATGTACGCTTTCAGCCAGGACATGCATCCCTTGATAGTTGTACGCTTTTAGCCAGGAAATGCATCCATTGATAACTGATGCACGCTTTCAGCCAAGACATGCATGCATCCCTTGGCAACTGATGTACGCTTTCAGCCAGGACATGAATCCCTTGATAACTGATGTACGCTTTCAACCAGGACATGCATCCCTTGATAACTGATGTACGCTTTCAGCCAGGACATGCATCCATTGATAACTGATGCACGCTTTCAGCCAAGACATGCATGTATCCCTTGATAACTGATGTACGCTTTCAGCCAGGACATGCATCCATTGATAACTGATGCACGCTTTCAGCCAAGACATGTATGCATCCCTTGGCAACTGATGTACGCTTTCAGCAAGGACATGAATCCCTTGATAACTGATGTACGCTTTCAGCCAGGAAATGCATCCCTTGATAACTGATGTACGCTTTCAGCCAGGACATGCATCCCTTGATAACTGATCTACGCTTTCAGCCAGGACATGAATCCCTTGATAACTGATGTACGCTTTCAGCCAGGAAATTCATCCCTTGATAACTGAAGTACGCTTTCAGCAAGGACATGAATCCCTTGATAACTGAAGTACGCTTTCAGCAAGGACATGCATCCCTTGATAGTTGTACGCTTTTAGCCAGGAAATGCATCCCTTGATATACTCTATTGGGAAAGAGATGCAACTCGTGATAACACAGTATTCATACGGTATTGCGGAAATCATGAAGCATTCTTCTGCTACTGAACTATTTATGTTTAATATCGGTATTCATGATCACGGCCCCGTGAGGCTCCCGTTCGTTGTGCACACCCAGTTCATGGTAAGAATTTAAGGACTTCAGCTCCTCAGACGGATTGTCGTAAGAGGCGAGCGGTTCCTGGGTGGAAAATGGAATATGACCCTACACTCGGTCCCGGGTGTGAAAAAGTAATCGGAACCAAACGTCATGAAATGATTGAAAGATTGTTGAAACCGCCGTTAAATCATACTCACACATTCACTACTCGTATCACGTAGAAATTTATACCCGCGCCATTACATGGTTACCCTAGACCTTGCCACAAATTGTGTACTCTACAATTCCTACCAGTCCATATAAATACTTTCAGAGGTAACGTCCTCGGGAATTGGAAGGGTAGAATTTAATGATGCAATCTTCGATTCATTGCTGGGAAATGTTTTTCTGATTGAATCATTGATTGAGGCAATTTCTCCTGAAAGATAAGAACTGATGGGCTTCTGATCACCGCAGATTGGACAACAGAGATGGCTAAATATATTCATGAATTCGACATGATACACTCTCAACCAGCCATTCTCACCTTGTGAATTCTGGTCAACTTTTTAAACGAGTGAGTGAGTGAATAGGGTTTAACGTCGCTTTCAACATTTTTTCAGCTATATCACGACAGGGAAGGGAAGGGAGGGGAGGGGCAGGGGCAGGGGTTTTTTACCTACTTCTAACAGAGCAGATCTAATGCTGCCATTTTATAGTGCTGTCCCACTGAAATATCATGCCGTAGGCAGACATGCCACCCAACTCAGTCACATTATACTGACACCGAGCGAACCAGTCCTTGTTCTATCCTCTTAATGCTGACCGTAAGCGAGGGAGCAACAAGTTCCATTTTTCAAGTCTTAGGTATGACCTTGTGAATTCTGGTCAACTTTTTAAACGAAACCTTGGGTCATCGTTACACACATTGAAACACTTATCCGGAGAGGGAAGTAGGATTCGATTTGCATGGAGTAAATTTCCTTTCTCTGGAGAAAATTAAGGCTGTCGGTCAAACGTACATGAAATTCGTACTAGACAAACGCGATATTCGCGATACTTGATGGAAGTGGGAATTCATTACCTCTGCGAAACACGATCCCTCTATTTACATATCAACCTGTAACCATCTGGGTCATCTATACGCAGTAAGACTGACTCTGGGATCGTGTGTATCCATTCTCAGCCTTCTTTCGGCAACTGTAAGCGGGAATTTCCAGAAATCAATACCACGTGACTTCGTCAGCCAATCAGCTAAAGTCTACCGGACATACCACCAACGTAACCCGCCATTTTCGAGTCATGTGACGATACAGCTCACCAATCCCCAGTGTACGAGTTATCACAGCGAAACAGCTCACCAATTACCAATATACGAGTTGTCAGAGCATTTCCATCATAGCTCTCTAGATTTGTATCTAATACCGCTTATGTCGGTGCTAGGGGCCGTGTGGTCATATCATCCAAGTTGCCACATGGACAGGTACAATAAAAGCGTACCTGAGATACAACACATATCACGAATCGTTAGATTCATGGTATGTGCTTTAGAATAGGTTAACCGGAAGGCTTATACTGTGAAGTCATGTGGCTTTGTCAGTATGTCGGCACCTCCTCCCACTTCCCTTATATGTGTTGTAATTCATTACCTGTGCGAAACACGATCCCTCTATTTACATATAGGTATACACATGAACATCTAAAATAAAGGCGTGACTGACATACAGACCACCACGGGAATCATTCTTGATCCTTCCATATCTTTGGGTTGAATGGAATCAGAACATCGGCCTGTGGGGTCATGTGACTTTTTGTCAGTACGCGGGCATTTTCTCACCGTCAGGACATGTTATTTTCTAATAAACGTTTTCTGTGTATTACGCTTGTATGTCATTCGAAATGTCCACATGAACAGCTACAATAAAAACGTGGCTAGGATACCAATCATCACAGGGATCGCTTTCGGTTATTGCAGTCATCTCCAGGGATAAATTATAATTTAATTATATTCCAACATCGTGAAACAACCGGCCAGGAAATACTGGCTCGGGTGAGAATCGAATTCACGACTTCGGGGATACGGTCCCACTGCTCTGCCGACTGAGCTACCGAGTCCAGTCGGGAACAGCTCACTAATTCAATGCATTTCGCAAGTACGCGGCTTATTGCCACGATAACAAGTGAATGATATATTTACATATATATTCGAATATAATTAAATTATATTTTATCCACGAAGATGACTGCAATTATTAGTCGAAACATTGTATCTTCGAAAGTTTATTTACTATATCCTCTGAAAAATTCCCTTTAATAATCTGCAGAATCCAGACCGAACTTTGAACCGAATATTACTGCGGAAATCTGTTTAGTGTAAGGAGGATATACAGGGCAGGTAATCCGTCTTATCTGTCAAATCGATTTAGGTTCCATACTTGATAAGTATGACTATATGAGTTAGCGTCAGCGTTACATATAAGACTAGATGACAAACTTGCTTGTGTTAATAAATATTCTAATTTCACGCCTTCTTTGACTTGATGAAACGGAAATTCTTTAAGGACCACCGCTGACTAACGAATGTGTGATTTGCAGCATGTCCAGGATGCGGTATGGATATGAATAAATGCTCAATGATAACGTTTTCACGTATTACATTACCTGCCTTGGGGCTGGTTATTGTTCTTTCCAGCGGTCATGAATGGTGTATTGACCAGTCCGATATATTCCAAGCTGGCAAACCGTTTAATGCTTCCCTTGTGCCTGATGTCTCGTCATTTGTCTACACCAGAATGTTTAAACAGCCATGTACACACCGATACGGCCCGTCAAGTGTACGAATTATGATATATTTCAGTGTATTCTTTGATAAATTCTCGATTCAGTAATATTGACCGCCGCCTCTCTTCGCAAATGTGTCGTCTCATTTATACAGAGCAAGCAAAAGAGTAGCGAAATTTAGATACCATTCTGAATCAATTCCTGCTGTACCGAAGAAGACAACAATAACACATTGTTCTAGACAGCTTGGTTCTAAAAGCCTCCAATTCTATCAAATACTATGATATAGGGCTAATTGTACTAAGTATGCCACCAGTTCAGACAATCCCATATGCTACATATCGGTTCAATAAATCACCTACATATTATAGGCGAGAGAAGGATATAATCTTTTACATTGTTGGGTAGATACTGATA
The DNA here is from genome assembly GCA_036873755.1 of Hanleya hanleyi. Taxonomy (NCBI): domain Eukaryota; kingdom Metazoa; phylum Mollusca; class Polyplacophora; order Lepidopleurida; family Hanleyidae; genus Hanleya; species Hanleya hanleyi. Next base: position 17,129 of record JAVTVY010008492.1, read on the forward strand.
CATATCATGCATGCAAATTATAGTTATATATTTAACCAAGTCAGCAAATCCTACCATCATTGTAGAACTAATGGCAGGATTGTCATCGAAAAGTCACCAAATATACATTCAACACGTTGTTATTGATCGGGAATTTGTTGACTTGGTAGACTCTTTCCGGCTTGTAAATGCAACTTCACCCTATCCGACCTGGGCTTTTGAGCCCTGTCCTCTCCCCATACTAAATATGTTTCTTACCCCTTGAGCTAGCTGGATGAAACTCACCACACGATACCCTTGGGTTAAGCTCTTCCAGCAAATATAAGAAAGTCCAAGATGGTCGATCTCATGACGCTACAGTGAAGTCTTCAAAACAGGTATTTTTTGGTCGATTTTTCGTCAGATTTTTTTTAATTTATATGTTCCCTTCGCAAAAACTGCATGATAAATTAGTAGACAATAGTCTGATGTGAAATAAAATATATTTTGCCCAATTTTCCTCGAAGAAAATCAGGCATTTTGAAGAAACCTGGTTCTGATACATCACATGGCCGCCATCTTGAATTCACCCATGATGCTCTACGCAGGGGATTATGCACATAGGCCCAAAATGTCCTTAATATTATAAACTAACAAGTCATTGAGGGTCAGCTTTCACTTTGTTGTCGTTTCGGAGATGGGATAAAGTTTGGTATGGGTGCCATAATGCCCCCCCCCCCCGCCACCAAGGCCGGGTAGGATTAAAGGAGTTACAGCTAAAACAATTATTGCTATGATAAAGCATGCTCATCTATTTGCGGTAATGTATGCTTTGTATGGAAATCCTATACGATAAATGCTGAGCATAGTAATGATGGATGTAGCCTTTCTAGAACCACTCTTCCACGAACGTTAAAATAATTTGAGTTGAACTCGAGACAGCTCTTGTAAGGCTATCCATGGGTACATAATTCTAGAAAACTCGCTATCAGTCGGAAATTTATCTATTTTTATAACTGGGGAGGGGGGGGGAGGCAAGTTCACCGTTCATTCATCAAACCAAAATCAGCAATTCTGATTGTGGGATTCAAAGGGAGAATACTCGTATTTACTAGCAGCTTTAATCGAGAACAAGTGACCGCATTTCCTCGACACACGTGACTCCTTTATATTTGTGTAATTAAGAACTAGCCGTTAACTAGGATGAGCGGCCCTGTGGGAGAATATATATAAAAAAAATATTACAAAGAAAATAATTTTGCTAACCTAGTCTGGAAATAGAATGGTAATGACACACTGGTAAGACAAATTGGGCTTAAATGTCCACAGGAGCCGACTCTTGTATTAAGATTCGTGCTGGATCAGGCATAAACGGGGAAGAAAGTTGCAAAAGTAATTTTAAATTTCAATACGTTGTTTATAAATAGATACAAAGTTGCAATATGCAAGAGCATGCCCTTTGAGATGCACTATGCCCCTGCTACATCCAAAGGTGAACACCTCTGGGGCCCATATGAAACCTCACTTGAAGTCATTTTCGCACTTGACTCTTCAAGTGCACCAGAAAACTCACAAGTGTGGTCGGACGTCCCTTAAAGCCCGTATCTGAAATAGAAACATACTCGAAATAAACAGTAAGGAAATAGCTGAATTTGAAAAATCTACACAGCTGATGTCAGTGCACAAGTGCTTGTAATGCCACCAGTTCAAACAGCTCCATACGCTACGGACCGGTTCAGTAGAATTACCTAATTATTATAGACGAAAGATGAACAGTTTTGTTTCTATTTCGTAGATATTGATACAGGATAGACATCGAAACGTCACCAGAAATAAATCCAAAATTTTGTTATCCATACAAAAATTGTTGACTTAGAAAACTCGCCCGTCTTCTAAGTGCTATGTAAAGTAGTTACAGGCATATACTGTATTGCTATGACAAAGCTTACCTTATTTTTGCGGTTATACAAGCTTTCTTTAACATATGAGTTGAAATCGACATTTTAGAACGCGGTATCAACCCTGAGAGCAGTCCAGTTTATAAATCCACAGCTCATTCACAAAACCATAATTAGCAATTCTGAGTGTGACATGCAAAGAATGAATCGCAGTCATTCAGAGGAAAATCGTGATGAGTGGCAGCGTGAAACGAGAACAATTGGCCTCGTTTACTGGAGACAATGTATCTCTTTTATATTCTTATAATTAAGAACCCACCGTTAACTAGGTTGAGCGTCCCTGAGGGAGAATATAGCAGAAAATATTACAAAGAAAAAATAATTTGTTGACCCAGCCTGGAAATAGAATGATAATGACACGCTGGTGCGATAAATTGGACCTAAAACTCCATAGGTTTCGATTATTGTATCACGATTCGTACCAGATCAGGAATAATCGAGGGAAGTTGCAAATGCAAAATACAAACGCCGAGTCCGTCAATCAATACTCAGCTGTCGTCCTTTATAGAATTTCCGAAGACCTAATTCATATAATAACATTAGCACCAAATTAAAAGGATCATAGTATACATAAAGCTGATTTCCTGCAAGACAGAAGCGGTCAACAGGTTTCAAAGATGTCAGTAAGACAATATTCTGGATGTTCCAAAAATATCAAATCCGTATCGCTGATCAGTATTCTTAATCCATATGATATACGTTGTAGAGGCGTTATCTAGAATATGATGTATCTCAGTCACGCTTTGATTGTTACTGTTCGTAGGAGGCACTTGATGATATAGCCTTGTTTTACAAGTTTCTGCAGTAATGTTTTGTGACGTTGATTAAAATCGTCACATTTAACACAGGATCTAGCAAAAGCTACTAGGCGAGATATGTATACGCCATATCCAGGTCCATCTGGTATATTACTGTCCAGATATGGATAGTTTACGATGTCGGAATTGTAATAATCGCTTTTGTCGTGAAGTCGACGAGAGAGAAGGCCCGCTTCATTTTTTTTAGAGATATAGGTCTAAATAAGATGTGCCACTAGGGCCATCTGTAGTTTTCTTCAAATCTAGAGAAGGTGGATATATATCCTTCACTGCGTCATTTATATAGCGATTATCCACAGCAAGAAGATCGTCTATATAGCGTTTGGTGAATGAGAAGGAACGGGCTTTGAAATGATCTGTTTTTGAAAGCGTCTGTATATAGTCGTATTCATAAGAGAACAGATATAGGTCAGCTAAAGGGATGCACAGTTAGTACCCATTGGAGTACCTATATGCTGTTGATATATTGTATTGCCAAATTTCACATAGGTTTGAAAGAAGGTTGATGGTGCAGCTTCTAGAACCAGCAATGAAGGAATTTCATATTTCAATACGTTGATTTTACATAGATACAATGCTACTAACTACAAGACCATGCCCTTTGGGATATACTATGCCCCTCTTACATTCCAATAGTGAACACCGCTGGGTAGAATTCATCATACCTCACTTGAACTAATTTTCGCACTTGAATCTTCAAGTGCACCTGAAAACCATCCAAGAAACTTCACTTGGACTTGATATCGCACTTGAATTCAGCTGTGTTTTGACTTTCCTTGATATCCGTAATTGAAATAAATATATACTTGAAATGAACAGTATGGAAATAGCTAAATTCCAGAAATGAATGCAGGTGATATCAGTACACATGTACTGGTAATGCCTGCAATTCAAACAGATCCGTACGTTGCAGAACGATTCAATTACATACGTGATTATTATAGATGAAAGAAGAACATTCTATATTTCTGTTTTGTAGATATTGACAAAGGATCGACATCAACACGTCACCAGAAATAATTCCAAGAAGAGTTTATCGATACAAAAACTGTTGACCCTGTAAACTGGTCCTGACATGAAAATACTACATAGGCATATACGTTATTACTATGGCAAAGCTTGTCTTTATCTTTTGCATTTATATAAGCCTTGAATGAATATAAGTATATAAGAAGAGATGAACGCAAAGAGCCCGAAAACACTCTTCCACAAATGATACATTACTTCGTGTTTTAAGTTTAACTCGAGATTGTAGAGAACGCTATCAACCAGCAAATCACTCCGGTTTATAACTGCAAAGCCCATTCACAAACCATAACCAGCAATTCTAAGTGTGAGTTAATCATCCACAACTCGTGAAGACTGGCAGCGTCAAACGACAGCAATTGGTCTCATTTACTCTAGACGTGTATCTCTTTATATTATTATAACTAGGCTGAGCGTCCCTGTGGGAGAATATACCGGAAAGTATTACAAAGAAAAGAATTTGGCTGACCCAATCTGGAAATAGAATGTTAATGACACACTGGTGAGACACATTGGACATAAAAACCCACATGATTCGATTCCTGTATGAAGATTCATGCTAGAATAAGAATAAACGGAAGAGGAAGTTGAAAAGTTTATTTTTTATTTCAATACGTTAATGTTACATTGATACAACGTAACAATGTACGAGGTTATGTCCTTCGAGATACACCATGCCCCTGCTACATTCCAAAAATGAACACCCCTGGGGATGAATTAATGAAATTTCATTGAGGCCATTCCAGCCTTGAAGCCTCACTAGAATCTTCAAGTGCACTTGAAAACCTTCATTGAATCAAGGTGTTGCTTTCCATGAAAGTTCACTTGGACGTGCTCTCGCACTTGAGTTCAACTTTGGTAGGCCGTTCCTTGAAAACCGTACTTAAAATATAAATACAGAATAGCCAGTTTGAAGAGGGAAGGTGGGGACTGTACATCGTAATGTACGTATGGGCATTTTCCTTCGTGTCATAGATTACCGAATGGTATAGAAAGATTAATTTGGGACCGGCAAGTCGATCGGCATCCTACGCATCGTACATCTCGATATGCTTTGTAAACACACATGCTACTGCCGCGGTACTATTGATTACCAAATCGCACAAAATATTTGCAAAAAAGCCACTTCAAACAAAGTGCGGTCTCAAAAGTTCTGTGAAACAAAACTTCAGTTTTGTTTTTGCATTGTTCAAGTGCAAAACTCGACCTTGAAACGACCAAGTCAAGTGAGGTTACATGAGATAGTCCCAAGGACTGGACAACGTAAATGGAGGTTTATAGAAATAACAATGCATCATGGGATACCATACAGCTTTGAAGCACTTGATTGGTCAATTCAAATATTTAAAAAGCAATCCTGCGCACTCCACACTTGCCACAGTTTCGTACAAATGGCCCCTCCCTAATTTTATAATCAGGAAGGTCGCCCGATTTTGACAGCATGGTAATTCTTCTTACCTTTCTACTAACTAATATCTATAGTATCATCCTGCTGGACGTAACTATTTCTCCAAACGAGGCTGTAACAATTGCTTATTGATCGCACCCACTCGCCACTATAGAGTTAATCGTGTCCGGAATTGAATATCTGGCGGGCCAAAATCCGCACTTTTTCGGGAAGTGAAAATGATGATGCCTTTATGGCGATAAAATTTTACAAAAAACGAGTAGGTCGACCCCCTGTTTTTTCGCCATTTTAAATTGTCCTTTGGACGGGAAACACTTTAACATACATAAGAAAATCGTTTCATACGTTTTCTCTGGGTTGCGGGTAGAATTTGACACATTTTCATATATTTTATGGAGTTTTTCAGAAAAGTTGAAGAAGGTTTAAGGAGGATTGGACGTCTTTCCTTTTCAATTACAATAGCTCACAAGTCTCCTGAAATAATGGCACGAGTGTGCCCATTTAGAAAATATATACTTTTACAGGGTTTTTGTTAAAGATTTTACATCTATTTAAGGCCGAAGATCCGAACCCATGCCTGTTTTAGGCGCACATCATTTAGGTGTGGAATGCACCCTTAATGTAGGCTCCATTGCGCGGTTATAATACACGAGTAGGCCAAATATCGTATGTCCTCCTACACTACACTCGTTAAAAGCGCTTATTCGGACCTTGTAATGACTTGATATGAAACGGGATCATAAAAATCATTTATCTTAGTCAGAAACTTTTCGATTTTATGCATACTACATGGTATGATAGCATTGGCCTTGCATATATGCTATTTAGACCTATACAAAATTACCTCCCCTTGGTTAGGAATATATGTTACGATTAGTGACCTGTATGTCCTATTATTGCCAATGTGAATGTCGAAGTGATTAATTTTCAATACTTATCACACTAACACGCTGATCTAAAGTGAATGAGGGCCTATTATTCTGGTTTTGTCCCTTTTATCTCGAAGTTTATACTCTCACCCCCCAATCTTTTGGAAAAGTCGGAATGAAAAATTATTGACAATTTGACTCGAATCTCAGCTATTTTTGCGTTCATTTTGCTCCTCATAACTCATTCGAAAGCTGGCCAGCACTCCCGATCTTTGTACATGGGTCTGATTGTCACGCATAATGCTATGATATTCTTAGTGAGCTCGGAAACTCGTGATTTTTCAGCAAAAGTCGCAAAACCAAAGATGGGGTAGGGGGAAAGTGATTGACGGGATATCCGATAAAACTGCATACTACAAGAAAGTGTCGCATATCAAGAAACTCGCAAACACTCCCAGATTGTCATAGCCTTGAGAACAGAAATTCTGAGAAAACACCCTAGCCTTTAAGGGTGCACTCCACACTTGCCACAGTTTCGTACAAATGGCCCCTCCCTAATTTTATAATCAGGAAGGTCGCCCGATTTTGACAGCATGGAAATTCTTCTTACCTTTCTACTAACTAATATCGGAGCCCGGATGTAGAGAGATTGGGAGTTGGACGTGTTTTCACTTCGCTCCGAGAAATTTGTCTAATTCTGCGGATTTCAGCTGATCTTAGCTCTGGTTTTTGTGTAATATATTTTGTGAATACGTTTCGCAAATACCTGTGGTGAAAGTTTGGAATTATTTGTCAGTTTTTTGCTGTTCAGGGCGTTTTTCTGACTTAGTCAGTTTGGCCTGGTTTGGGAAGGCAGAGAGCCGCCATTACTACCGTCTCGGTCTTTGTGACCGAGAGGGTCGGTGTGGGTTTTTTCTCTGTCTCCCTCTTCTCTGTTTGTTCGCTGTCTGTAAATATTTCGTATTTTGCTGTTGTATATATATATATCCTTGTTGACTTGATCTAGTCTGAAGTTGGTTCGTTTTTCGTTCGGTTTGACGTAGGTCGATTTGCACATAATATTTGTGTAAATCGAGGTAGGTTGAATACATGTAACATACCGAAGTTATATAGCTGTGCGTTGTAGGCTTAGCCCTCAGTGTACAGCTGTGAGCTAGCCTTTGTTCTCTGTTCTTTTGTTCCTCGTTGTAACCAGGCAACTCGCTGGGTTTAGGACTAGGCTTTTGTTCTGCCTGGCCCTGAAGTTTCAGTGTATTGTTGTAAGGGGTACAGTGTACGTCTTTGGAGTGAGGCTCCATCGGGGAGTATTCAATGTTTACTCTGTGGGGAGGCTCACTGTTGGGGTTTGTGCGTGTCACTATTTGTAGTTTGTAGTGGTAGTTGGATTTTTTTTTTTTTTTTTTTTTTTTTCACTATGGCCTTGGGAAAGTATGATAGGTCACTGAGCCTACAACTTCAAGGTCTAGAGAAAGCTAATGCGTTTGATATATATCACGCATTAAAAGACACTGTTGGATCAGGACCGAAAATCCTTAAAGGTCTAGTACAGGTATCAAATACCCTGTGGAACGTCACACTAGCAAATGAAGTTACCAAAACCCGCCTAGTGCTGGAAGGTATTCGTGTTGGAGATCAACGTGGCCATTCTGAGGAAATAGATCCAGGGAAATTGCTAGTAAAGATGAAAGGACCATGCGATTTCGCAGATTCTGCGATCAGAAGTGCTTTTGAGTTTTATGGTGATGTTCTCTCTGTACAAAAAGAGTTCTATTCTTTCGATAGAGAGTTTGAGACGGGAGTTCGAAGAATTTGGATGACGAAATTCAAACGTACTCTTCCTTCTTCTATTTTAGTTGGAGGTATGAGACTTCCTGTATGGTATAACGGTCAAGTAAAAACATGTTATACTTGTGGTTCAGCAGATCACATGAACTGGAGGTGTCCTTTGAAAAATAAATGCCTGATTTGTCATCAGGAAGGACAACTTAAAAAAACCTGTCCAAAAGCCAAACAGGTTTCTGGAGATACCGTAGCTAACGGCAGAAAGGGTGATTCCTCTGGTCCTCACCCTGTTCCGCCCGCAGAAGTCCGAGGAAGACTTTCCGCCGAGGCTGTCCAGCAGGAACAACAGCAGGATATAGATTTATGGAAGACTGTAGGCCCTGATGGCAAACCTATCAAACGTTATCAGGAGATAGTTGCCGCTGGGAGCAATGAGAAAACTTCAAACCACTACGAGTCTCTCGGTGACGAGATGGAGGTAGGTTGTGGTTCGGAAGATGAAGATGACAGTGATAGTGAAGTATGTGATGGTGTAGAGGCCGAGCCAGGTGATCCGAAGTCAGGTGATCAGAAGTCTGATTCTGATCAGACTGAAAGTGTTGGCAACACATTAACTCCAGACAACTTACCGGATACTGGCGGTGTGTCGGCTCCGGATACACCTGTGCAGACTGTGAATTCCTTCGTTAATCCTATTCACTCGGGTGTCGACGTAAACTTTACACCGAATGAGGAAGTAATGAAGGAGTTTACAGAAAAAGAAAGTAGTCAACAGTCTTGTAGTAATAAAGCTACCTCGAATCAGAAAAAGAAGAATAAAGAGAATACCATAGATATCGAATCCGGCAAAGAGCCTAAAATAGTCGATGCTACTCCCACTCCTACCAACGATACACCCATGCTTTCTGATGAGGAGTTTCAGGAGTGTAGTGATCGTCCGTTAAAAGGCGAGACTTCCTTGAACCAAAGGTCGAAGGACTTGTTGGGACAAGAGAGAGAGAAAGAAGTTTATAAGAAGGAAAATAAAAAAGACAAGAGAGAACAAATGAGAAATAAAAAGAAAGGTCAAAAAGAATTACCCAAAATAAAACGTACATAATGGCTAAGCTAACCTTATATATCTTGGCTTGGGCAGTTTTGTGTTTTATTTCTATATACAGACTAAAGATGGCTCAGCCACCAACTATCGTTCAGTGGAATTGCAGAGGAGTTTGGCCAAATTTAAATGAACTTCAATTATTAACTCAAGATTATGAACCATCAGCTTTTTGTCTCAACGAGACCTTTCTGAAGAAAGCAGATAAAGATAAATTTAAATTTCGCCAATACACACCTTATCATTCCTACGCTTTAGAGGAAAATGGAAAAGCTACAGGCGGTTCTTCAATATTGGTTAAAATGGGTGTTTTACACAGTCCTGTTGATTTAGTGACAGATTTACAAGCTGTAGCAGTTCGTATTACCTTGAATTCTGTTTTCACATTATGCACGGTGTACATACGTTCTTCTGGTAGTCTTCGGCTCAATGAACTTCAAGATCTTTACGATCAGCTCCCGAAACCTTGTTTAATGATGGGTGATTTTAACGGTCGTAATATCCTCTGGGATAATGAAGACAATTGTAAAGGTAAAATTCTCGAAAATTTTATATCAAATAATTCTTTGTGTATTTTTAATGATGATTCTTATACACATTTGTCCTCGGCCCATGGAACCTATTCAGCATTGGATATCTCACTTTGCGACCTTCCTATTCTTGAAGAATTTTCTTGGTCTGTTCATGATGACCTTTGTGGAAGTGATCACTTTCCCACTGTCCTAAAAGCTGTTCATTCAGCTGATGACCCTCATTTCACAAGGTTTAATTTCAAGAAAGCAAACTGGCCCGAGTTTGAAAAGCTTTGTTCACAAAAACTACAATCAGTCTCCTTCGCTGATGCTTCAGATCCTATACAGCTATTCTCAGATATGTTGATAGAAATTGCCAACCAAACCATTCCCACATCTTCAGGAGTTGCACATATTAAGAAACCTTGGTTTAATGATGACTGTAAAGAAGCAAGAAAATGTAGGAAGAAGGCTGAACGATATTTCTGCCGACATCCTAATCCTGAAAATTTGAAAGATCTCAGAGTTACAAGAGCTAAAGCTCGTAGAACCATGAAACAGAATAAACGTGATTCTTGGAGAAATTATGTTTCTAAGATAAATACTCATACTCCAATAACAAAAGTTTGGAATATGATCAAAGAATAAAAGGTAAAAGCTCCAAGTCCAGCGTTCATCATCTCAACGATGGAAATCAGGTGATTACTGACAGAGTAGAAATTGCAAATAAATTAGGAGAAACAATTGCCAAAAACTCTTCATCAGAAAATTATGTACCTAAATTTCAAAGTTTCCAAAAAAGAGAAGAGAAAAATGAAATTAAATTCACCTCCGGTAACCATGAAGGCTATAACGCTTCGTTTACAATTGAAGAACTTCATGCTTCTCTTACGAAAGCTCATGATTCTGCTGCAGGCCCTGATAATATTCATTATCAGCTTTTGAAACATCTACCGGAATCATCTCTAGAAATCCTATTACGAATATTCAATAGACTTTGGTATAGAGAAGAATTTCCTCCGTCATGGCACACTGCCATAGTTATACCAGTACCAAAGCCTGGTCGTGACCATACAGACCCTGGTAATTATCGTCCGATTTCACTGACTAGTTGTGTCTGCAAAACAATAGAACGCATGATAAATGATCGCCTTATTTGGTACCTGGAAACTGAAAAGAAACTTACTGATATTCAAGCTGGTTTCCGAAAAAATAGAAGTACCATTGATCATTTAGTCAGATTAGATTCGTATGTTAAGAATGCTTTCGCCAAGAACGAACATGTGGTTTCTATCTTTTTTGATTTAGAAAAAGCCTACGATACTACATGGAAATACGGGATTCTTAAAGATCTTCAAAAGATGGGATTAAAAGGTCGTTTACCCGTTTTTATTTCCAACTTTTTGAATGATAGACAATTCCAAATTCGTTTAGGTACAACTATGTCTGATCATTTTGATCAAGACCAGGGTGTCCCACAGGGCAGTATTTTGTCTACTACTCTGTTTAGTATCAAGATCAACAGCTTGGCTGCAGTTCTGAATAAATCAATTGATGGCTCACTTTTTGTAGACGATTTCAATATATCGTGTAGTGGGAAAAGTATACACAATATTGAGAGAACATTACAACTTTGTCTAAACAGAATTCAGAAATGGTGTCTAGAAAATGGTTTCAAATTCTTCAGAGCTAAGACAAATTGTATACACTTTTGCAGAAAATATTTCCAGCACGAAGATCCAGTACTTACCTTAGATGGAACTGAAATCAAAGTGGTAAAAGAGGTCAAATTTCTAGGCATATTGTTTGATCAACGACTAACTTTCAAATCTCATATAAATTGCTTAAAAGCCAAATGCACGAAAGCTCTGGATTTGTTGAAAGTAGTTGGCAGCTATAAGTGGGGAGGAGATCAGCAAACTCTCCTTCATTTATATCGATCACTTGTTCGTTCCAAACTCGATTATGGTTCTATTGTTTACAATGGTGCAAGCAAATCAAACTTGGCAAAGCTAGATCCTATTCTCCATCAAGGACTAAGACTTTGCCTCGGTGCGTTCACCTAAAGAAAGCTTGTATGTCGAAGCGGATGAATTTCCTTTAGAACTTTGGAGAATTAAATTATCACTGCAATATATCACAAAACTGCGTTCGAACCTCTCAAATCCTGCATATAACTGTGTTTTCAACCCTCAGTACGCAGATCTCTTTTTAAAGAAACCCTCGATTATTCCACCTCTTGGAATCCGTATGAAACCACACCTTGTAGCAGCTGGTATTAAAGTTAGTCAGATTTTACCTAACGAGCTCTTGCCAACTCCACCATGGCAGTTAGCCACGCCAGAAGTAGATATTTCACTGACTAAATATAAAAAGGCAGACACGAGCCAGCTCGTGTATACACAAGAATTTGGTCTACTGAGAGAGAAATACAGTTCACATCAGGCTATTTATACAGATGGTTCTAAAGATGGTGAGAGAGTAGCATGTGCTACTATCTTTAGTTCCAAAACTAAAACGTATGGACTGCCAGGTAAAAGTTCCATATTTACTGCAGAAGCAAAGGCTCTATTATCAGCTTTAGAAGGTATTGGATCCACTAGAAGGAAAAAATATGTCGGATTCATTGTCATGCCTTAAAGCAATTAAAAACGGCAATTCCACTCATCCCACCATCTTGGAAATTCTACAATTATATGACACCAGATTTGATCAACAGATAGATATTGTGTTTTGTTGGGTGCCTAGTCACGTTGACATCAAAGGCAACACTGAGGCTGATAGATTGGCTAAGGCAGCCCTAGATGAAGAAGTTGACCCTGTTGGAATACCATACAGCGATTTCAGACCATCTATCTGCGCTTATGTAAGAAAGCTGTTTCAATCTTTATGGGATACTATGGATAATAACAAACTTCACGAGTTCAAAAAAACGGTTGGTTATACTCACCTGAACAGTCATAAACGTTTCGACCAGGCCATGATTAGACGATGTAGGATCGGTCACACACGATTGACTCATGAATATTTACTAAAACAGGAGCCGATTCCAAGGTGTATACCTTGCCATGAAAATCTCACGGTGAAACATATTCTCATAGACTGCATAGATTTTAAGACTGTAAGAGATACTTTTTATCGAGCAGCTACGCTGGAAGATCTTTTTAGCAGAGTGAAAGAGGATTGTATTTTAGGTTATTTGAGAGAGATTGGTTTGTTGTACAAATTTTAATGTTTGTACCTGTTTTAACGCATTAGTTTACCGAGTTTTTGAATTGATTACTTAGAATTTTGTTTGATCGTCGCTATATAGCTGAAATATTGCTGAATGCGACGTTAAACCTTAATTCTGTCTCTCTCTCTCTCTAACTAATATCTATAGTATCATCCTGCTGGACGTAACTATTTCTCCAAACGAGGCTGTAACAATTGCTTATTGATCGCGCCCACTCGCCACTACAGAGTTAATCGTGTCCGGAATTGAATATCTGGCGGACCAAAATCCGCACTTTTTCTGGAAGCGAAAATGATGATGCCTTTATGGCGATAAAATTTTACAAAAAACGAGTAGGTCGACCCCCTGTTTTTTTCGCCATTTTAAATTGTCCTTTGGACGGGAAACACTTTAACATACATAAGAAGAAAATCGTTTCATACGTTTTCTCTGGGTTGCGGGTAGAATTTGACACATTTTCATATATTTTATGGAGTTTTTCAGAAAAGTTGAAGAAGGTTTAAGGAGGATTGGACGTCTTTCCTTTTCAATTACAATAGCTCACAAGTCTCCTGACATAATGGCACGAGTGTGCCCATTTAGAAAATATATACTTTTACAGGGTTTTTGTTAAAGATTTTACATATATTTAAGGCCGAAGATCCGTACCCATGCCTTTTTTTAGCCGCACATCATTTAGGTGTAGAATGCACCCTTAACGTCTGCAATAACAGCTGCAATAAAAGCGCGGCTGAGATACTAAGGTTACGTCCGAGAATCCACCGTATTCTCGGGTGTGAATGTTATGTGTCGACGAATACTTTCCTGTAGAGTCATATGGTTGCTTTTTAGCCACCAGACGTCGTCAATTCTTCCCACCTCTTGCATATCGCTCCAGTCTACAAGTTACTGCCTTATAACCTTTTCCAACTTGATATGGCATCGATCAGGTGATTCGTGCACATTATCAATGTAACAGCCTATTGTTATAACCTGATTAAATGTAACTATGTAACTATTCCAAAGAGGTTTCCAAAAGAGGAACATTATATGCGCTGATCCAACAGTTATTTTTCTTTCCAGCATGGATATACTGATTCATCTGTCGTTTATTTTACGAATTATTATTATTATGCAGATATCACCTTGTATCTGCCAGACAAAAACACTAAAGAGAAAGAGGTCACTGTGCGTTTAACAGTTTGTACACTTCGCACAGTTTGTGCGTTTGTACACTATATCGATTACGAACTAGTTCCGAGTCTCAAATATGTTTGATTTGCGTTGGTTTACTAATTGTAGTCCAACCATCGGTGTTCTGTGCCGTTATTCCCAGCGTTCACACAATGTTTATGAACCAGTCGCATAACTCAGGTCAAGTTCGCTGGCACGATAAACCATTTAAAGACTATCTGGTACATGGCGTTCTGTCGGCTGTCCACTCCAGAGTATTTAGACAGCCATAACTTCAGGTATTTAATCCTGCACGGCCTGTCAAGTATACGGCCAACATTGAGTACTGGTAATGTGTCTGTTCTCTTGGTATTGTGATCGCAACTTACCGTATAGACACTGTTAGAGGACCTTCGCTAACGGGGAATTCCCTCCCCATTAAATTTCTACCGTCAAGAGGTCTGCTGAACGGCTTTACCGAACGAACTGTTCCATTGATGCCGGCAGCCAATCAAGTCCTTCTTTTTGCTTTGTTCTATTTAACGCAACAAATAAAGGTGGTGGCAAAAGATGCCGGCGTACCGAGAAAAATAATCTGACTGCAAATTTAAAAACATCACAAGAACGAAGATGATCCATATGATGATTTGTATCTCAGTCACTCTGTTGTTGTAGCTGTTCATGTGGTCATCTTGAATGACAGGACCACACAGCGCCTAGCACATTAGTGGTATTAGAAACAAATATCCAAAAGCAAGGATGGAATTGTCCTATCACGTCATCTGATGGAAAATTATGAACTATGCTACCGTTAGACAGAAGAAACGGCCAAAACGGAGGAAATATTAATAGAATGCACCGAGGACCGACACCGAGCCAGCGGTTCATTCTTCACCATGCTAACCAAAGTCACTAACTACAATCACAATGGGCAAACCTCGGGGACGAAATGTCCAGCAGCAGAATATCACCATATACAGGTAACAGCTAACAAGCATAGATAGCAATCATAAGCCACAGGGGTCAGGCGCTTACGTCAGACTGCACGGTGCGTCATTCTGCATTTCAGGCGACCCGAAGTGAGTGCGTCACAAGACCACTCTGTATTTGCCGGTTTGAATGATATTATGAATATGTAAATTGTTGGTACAGACCACCTGCCATTAATATGTATGCCTGCCTGGTTGGTCAGGGTGTGTTGCATCGCGAAGATGTGTTACACACGTACTTTTAAACACCCACGAATTATTGTATTGCGTCTCGAATCTGGAATGATGAACTTTGCTTAGTTATATTATTATACTTATTTTTTTTGATAATTCATTTGAAAAGTCAGCAACCATACACTCGTATACAGACCGGAATAAAGACTACTTTCAGAAAATACGGAGATGTCCACAAACTTGAATTGTATGAGAGTTGTGAATGTTAAAGATATCATTCATCACATAAAACATTCATTTCGAAATATACATCAGGGTCCTGTTAAACAGGATTAACAGTGAAACGCTATAAATAGTTAAAAATTTACAAATTTACAAGAAGAATATACAGGGACCTGGAAATTAGAGCTTAAAACACCAAAATTAGTATGACTGAATATCTTACTACATTGATTAAAAGGCCGTCCGTAAAATGATTGATAGCTGCCTATGTCGCACAAAGCTGTACTTATGCTAAATTGTTTAAGACAGAATATGATAAAGACAAACCTAAAACATACCTATTGTTCTCATCGTTAGAATTTATCCTTTAAAATGACTGCATGTTTCACATACAAATGTCCATCGCGTAATAATCAACTCCTATTAAACGTAAACCTAAATATCTTATAAAAATCTTCTGAACTTCTACGTTCACTTACCTAACCCGACAATATAAGTTAGACTATATGCGTCAAATAGGACATTCGATTGTCAAACGTCGTACGTATATGGAAGGCCAAATGTCCAAATAATCAGAAACTCACAGTTACTGAATCGAAAACCTAAGTTTTCAAACAGAAAACTTAAGTTATCAAAGAGAAAACCATGGTTTTCGAATCGAAAACTTAAGTTTACGGTCGAAAACCTAGGTTATCTACCACATAACCCCGAGTTTCTCTTTTCCTAAGTTTCTATTTCTCAACACAGAAAATCACAGTTGTCACTAGAAAACTTGAAGTTATCAAACCGAAAACCTAGGTTTTCGAATTGATAACTTAAGTTTACGGTCGAAAACCTAAGTTATCCAGCAGACAACCCCGAGTTTCTCTTTCAGTTTCGAGTTTCTCTTTTATTTTTGGACATTCGTGTAGAAAACTTAAGTTATCAATCGATAACTTAGGTTTTCGAATTTGCGATTGTCGTAAAGTGAAACTCGACTAACTTCGAGTTTCGATATACGTTTACTATGGGTTTCGCGCTCTTTCCCGCATGCTGACTGATTTAAACGTCAGACAGAACCGCAAAATCAACATGTATTCAACAAAAGGATAACTGAGATTAGTAGTATACAAAGAGTCAATCGAGCAAACTTGACCTCAGAAATTTGCATATGACCTTTGTGACGTCATGTTTCATCCAATCAGAAGCGAGTATTGATGTCACGTGATGTGTTTGGTGGATGGGTGGGTGGATGGTGGTGGGTTTAAGATGGCGGCTGGTGGGTGGATGATGGTGGGTTTCAGATGGCGGCTGGTGGGTGGATGGTGGTGGGTTTAAGATGGCGGCTGGTGGGTGGATGGTGGTGGGTTTAAGATGGCGGCTGGTGGGTGGATGGTGGTGGGTTTAAGATGGCGGCTGGTGGGTGGATGGTGGTGGGTTTAAGATGGCGGCTGGTGGGTGGATGGTGGTGGGTTTAAGATGGCGACTGGTGGGTGGATGGTGGTGGGTTTAAGATGGCGGCTGGTGGGTGGATGGTGGTGGGCTTAAGATGGCGGCTGGTGGGTGGATGGTGGTGGGTTTAAGATGGCGGCTGGTGGGTGGATGGTGGTGGGTTTAAGATGGCGGATTGTAGAAAAACGTATAAAAGGAGTCCATTTTTAGGGTAGGGGTGTATTCATTGCAATCTGACTTACCTGACCTGACCCGCCTGCCAGCCTTGCCTGTCTGTCTGCTTGCCTATCCGCTTGTATGAGACGAAAAGCATGAGACGTGGAGAAGATTTTCCCTGGGACCCAGCAGCACCTCCGGTTGAAGTCTTGCCTGAAGACGAGCGTGTGAGGGACATTTATCAACGACACTGGGCTACCATACGCCATTGTTTTCACCGTGACCGTCGTCTATTGGACTTGTATAACTTTCGGCTGCAGGACCTCACGTATTTGTCTACCTACGCTGAGAACATTTTCACAGATCAGGTGACAGCATTCAAGTTGAATATGACATTCGGGTATATTTTACGGCACAAGGAGACGGACCAGGTGCGGTATTATTATCCCAGCAATAATACCTATGTGTTTGACCAGCCGTTCACGGTGACGGATGCCATTTCCCTGGAGCCACTCCTCGACCAATTGACTACGTTGGATCCATTGGAATGGGCCCGGTTGCAACGCCCCAATACCCAATGGCTTGTGGAAATGGTGACCAACGTCACATTTTTCGTCACGAAAATGAGAGATCATCCTATCGGTGCTCCTGTACTACTCCCTCCTTGGCTGCTTCATCGACCCGGCCTGTATGCATTAACAGCAGGGGTAAAGGGGCCCTACAAAGACCGGAAATGTCTGTTTCGGTGTTTGGCCGTGCATGTGGATGAGTGTAACTCCCAGGCTTGTGACAGAGTGGCCAATGACTATTGGGAACAGTATTTACAGCAGCAAGACTTGGATAAGCGGCACTTCCGTGGAGTGCCGTTCAAGAATTTGGATGACGTGGAAACACTGTTCAACATCAATATCTTTGTATACCGATTACGATGCGAAGAGGAGGATACATTTGTGGCTGAATTGGTTCGTCGTTCAACAGAACGGTATGCTGCTACGATGAAAGTCAATGTGTTCGACGATAATGGCGTGAGTCATTTTTCGCTGATCTACAATATGAGCCAGTACGCTCAGTCTTTCAGTTGTGCCCAATGCCATCGTGTGTTTAAAAAGTCTTACAACTTACATCGCCACGAGAAAATCTGTGACAACAGTGTCAAGCGAGTATATCCGGGTGGAGTGTATCATAATACGCCTACTATTTTCCAGGAACTGGCCGATGAGGGTGTGATCATACCGGAGGCGGATCGTTATTTTCCCTTCCGCGCGTGTTACGATTTTGAGGCCCTGTTGGAGCCCATGGACATGTTTTCAGCGAAAACGCAGTGGACGCAGCGCCATATTCCTCTGAGTGTCAGTATTTCCAGCAACGTACCTGGCTATGACGCTGCTCCGGTGTGTTTCGTGTCCACGGGGGAATCCCATGAGTTGATCACCCGCATGATGGAGTATTTAGAGCAAGTCAGTGCGGCTAGTACAGAACTATTGGTGGCCAAGTTCCAGGACGTACTGGACCAGCTGGACGAACGTATTCCTATACCGGGTGTAGCGTTTAGTGACAATGAAGAGTCCGAGTCCGAGTCGGAGCCCGAGCCCCTGCAGTCGCAGGATGTGCCTTTACCGAAACCGTATGCGGAGAAATTGAAAGTGCGCTTCCTACAATATCTAGGTCAGTTACCGGTGCTAGGTTTCAATTCGGGACGTTATGATTTGAACATGGTGAAAGAATTTCTTTACCCCTACTTGGCCCAGTCGAATACCCTCAAGTCCGTGATCAAGAAGATCAATAATCATATGGCCCTCACTACCACATCACTGCATTTCCTGGATGTACGGAACTACTTAGCTCCTAATTGTAGCTATGATCAGTGGGTCAAGGCCTATAACTGTGCACAAACCAAAGGGAGGTTCCCTTACACGTATATATCATCGCTCGACCGTTTGCAGGAAACACAGTTGCCACCCCGGCACGCCTTCTTTGATGATTTGAAGCAAGTGGAATGTCCGGAAGACACGTACCGGGAACTACAGCAGGTATGGAACGATGAACATATGCAGACCTTGCGAGATTTCCTGATATGGTATAATAACCTAGATGTGGTTCCTTTCCTGGAAGCGGCCGAGAAAATGGTGCAACTCTTTCGTCGCCAAATGCACGTCGACATCTTCAAGGAGTGCTTGAGTTTACCGGGTCTGGCGCTTCGCCATCTTTTTCAAGAGTGTGCTACGTACTTCTCGCTGATACAGCAAAAAGATGCAGACATGCATGATTGTCTAAAGCAGAACATTGTGGGCGGCCCGAGTCTTATTTTTCACCGTTATCACGAGAAGGACGTCACTACTCTCCCCAGTGGAAAACCCTGTGCTAAGATCATCGGTTTCGATGCGAATGCCTTGTACCTGTGGTCGCTGGCCCAACCTATGCCCAGTGGCCATTATACACGTTGGTTGGCGGAAGATCGGCATTTTGCACCGCAACGTACACCCTACAAGCATCTGGCTGATCAGTAGTTGGATTGGGAAGCCTATCGACGGGCGATTTATATACGACACCAGACCAACGCCACAGAGAAGCGCATAGGAGATCGTCGACTTCCCGTCGATGGGTTTGCCCTGGTGGGTAGCACACCCACCGTATTCCAATTTTACGGTTGCTATTGGCACGGCCACGAATGCCATTTCAGCGCTGGACGCTTCAACGAGCGACGTGGAAAAACACCGCAAGAATTACGGGAAGAAGTGGTGGCGAACGGTGATTATGTGAAAGAGAGAGGATACCATCTGATTGAAATGTGGGAGTGTGAATTTCACACGATGTGCCAGGCTCTGCCCCATTTACGACGTTTCCTAAAAGAGCGTGAGCGGTTTGGAAATTACCCAAATATATCAAGTGATACAGTACGTACCCGACGCTTGTTTTGCGGAGAATGCCGACATCGTGACGTCGGCCCGTCGTCAAGGTGATGAATACCCGAGTGAGGCCATCATCGGTGAATGTTGGAAGTTGACTGGCAATGGTTATTACGGAAAACAGTTACGAACCAGGATAAGCACGTCAACGTGAACATTTGTACTATTGCCCAAGCCCGCAAAAAAGTGAATTCTCCTCTGTTTCGATCCGTGGAGGTCATCGATGACGACACCTATAAAGTCACTTCAGCCAAGAAGACTATCCGTTACAACCTACCCCTGCAGATTGGATGTATGGTATATCAGGTGGCCAAGCTGAGGATGCTGCAGTTTCTCTATGATTTTATGGGTGTCTATTTTAATCCATCAGACTGGCAACTCATGGAGATGGATACCGACTCGGCCTACATGGCCGTCTCTAATGCGGATTGGGAGTCCCTGGTGAAACCAGAGTTACGGGCCCAGTATGAGGTGGAACGGGACCAGTGGCTACCTCGACGTGACCATTACCAGTACGATAAGCGTACGCCCGGGCTCTTCAAGCTGGAGTGGAGTGGGGATGCTATGATTGCGCTCTCCTCCAAGACGTATTACTGTTACGGAGGAGACGGAGGAGGAGAGGAAAATAAGTTTAGCTGCAAAGGGGTGAGCCGGCGCGATCCCAACATCGACAAAGCCTTGTACTTGAACGTGCTGCAAAGCCAGGCCAGTGCGAGTGGCACTAACCGAGGATTTCGCGTGGTGGACCACCAGATGCGGACGTACATTCAGCAACGAGACGCCTTTACTTTCTTTTACCCGAAACGAAAAGTGTTGGCCGATGGTGTGAGCACCACTTACTTGGACTTGTGAACAATGTCGAACTATAACTGTTGATACACAAATGTAAAAGTCAGGATGGCCGAGTGGTCTAAGGCGCCGGTGTGTAAGTGCTGGTCGGCGAATGCTGTCGTAGGTTCGAATCCTACTCCTGACAGAATTTTTGTACCTTAACCCTACTATTTGTACCCTGTATTCTATTTGTACCTATTCAGTAACCCTTCTTGTTGACTTAAATAAAAAAAAGAGAAAGTCAAAAACCCATCATTTTTTGTGTTTTTTCATCAATTTTTTATTCAACATCAATGAACGTCAGAACAACAACGTCATAACAATAACGTGATAATAAACAAGTGGCCTGCGCACAGTACATTTAAGTTAACCAGAGAAATGGAGCATGCACATTAAAACGAGAGGCCGTCCAGTCATAGACGAGGACATCACGGTCTTCGGCTTGACAATAATCATCAAACATGTGTACGATGGTGGGCATAGAATGTCCTCTACTCCGGTGAGTGAGATAAAACACACAGTACTGTCCGCACACACTACTCAAGGGTCCTTGTAATCTTTGAGTATTCCAACGCCACTTTGTAGTAGAGACGTCCATGAATTTCACCAAATCGGCATGTAGGGGTGCAAGTCCGTAGGAATCAAAGTATTCGCCTTGGCCTAGGGTGTCCACGTACACAGCTATCCAATGTTCACCGGGTCGACTCCTCGGGTCTGTATTCAGGATGTAGGCTGCTGGAGTGGAAGAGTGGGTGGGAAACACATTGCGTGGAAACACACCTCGAAAGGGGATCTTCGGATCTCGCTGGAGTATGCCCATCAGCTGCTCTGTATCCATGATGACTCTAGCTGGCGTAGTCACACAGCACGTTTCTTTGCTGATCCACGCTGATGACGTTATCAAACTCGGCGTAGCAAATCACGTTAATGGTGTGGGCTAGAGGGGTGGCGAAACGCAGTTCCAACCGTAGGTTTCCTTTCTTCAGCAAAGCCAGTTGATGATCGTGTTCCAAGGTGGGGGTGAGGTCGAAGGCGAACAATGTGTACCCATGGCTAAAGTCTTGTCGACTGATGGTATTGCCTTCGTCCTGGTTGTTTTGTCCTGTGGCTGTAAACAGGTTCAGGTAGGTCCGCACATAGTTTTCGTTAGCAAAGTCCGGTTGTAATGGACGGGCTGGAATTTGATGGCCGGCCACGTGCAGTGCCACAAAGTTGAGGTTGAAATGTTGAAAGTTGAACGGATTCTCATCCCACTGTCCATTGAAAGCGGTGTTGGTCACACACGCCAGGGTAAGACGTTTAGGAAGATCCCCTAGAAATAAATTTTCACGGTTGGCCATCATCGTACCTGATGGCACAGAGAACACCTTGGTCTGTACGCGTCGGATGGGGTACAGGGCTGGTTTTTTCGATAAGGCTTCCATGTGACTCAGCAACACGCCCTGTTGCAAATCTACCGTACGGACAAACAGGGCTGCATCTTCAATGACGATGTTGTAATTGACACCCCCGACTCCACCGCCCATTAAGGCGAACGCGGGTAAGGAACGGATCAACTTGATCTTGATGGATACACCGTTCATCATGTAGCGGTCTTGCAGGAACAGATCGGCGTGCAGTCGTCCCATCATATCGATGGACTTGCTTTTGGCTGCCATTCTTTTGCGTGTGATGAACCCAGTATTGGCACCGAGCAGGCTGTTCATGGTTCCGGGTATATCCTTGAAGTACAGCTCAGCTTGTAAGTGTGTTTTTTTGGCATCTGTACCGTACGACAACAGCGTCTCCATGTAGGCTCGGTACGGGTACGTATTGGTGGACGTACTGATGAGTTTATCGTTCAGACCTATATCCACCTGTTGGAACAAGGAGTGCAGCCAAAGATTCACCGGGCCTACTACCGCATCGTCCGCTATGGGCGTCCCGTCGTTGTCCATTATTTTGGCTTTCACGTACAAGTACGTGTGGGCTAAATCCAGGTAGGCCGTATCTTTGTTTTCAATGGTAAATTCCACGGGCCCCCCCCCGTCAGGCTAGCCAGGGGTCGATGTTCTACCCAACGTCCTTCGGCTACACTGGTTTGGGTGGGTGGAATAGTCCACAAATCCAATTCACTGTTGGTAGACGGACACGACTCGGAGTGAATGAATGCCATTATGCGAAGATGTCTCTCCTACTACTACTACTCCTCTTCTTCTTCTTCGTCCTGGTCTTAGTCCTCTGGTGTGTGCGTCGTCGGTGTGTTGGACGTCGAATGACTCTTCGCTGTGTCGGAGTTTGTCTTTTAAGGGCTTTGGCGATCAAGACGCCGCCGGCTTCTTTAGCCCGTCGTTTGAAGGCTTGTCGGGGTGCTGTGCCTCCCATCACATCACCGGCCACGCGCAATCCACTGCGTACCGCTTGTTTTCCCACCGCTTTGACACCCCGTGTCACCAAGGGTAAAAACGTTTTCACAATGCTGCCCAGTATGTTCCCCAATCCGTGACCTCGTTGCATGCGTGCACCGCTAAACATGGGCAAGCCTCCGGCACTGGTAAGGCACGTACATTATACGAAGTGAGGAGAGCGGACTTGTCGGAAAGCAAGTGTCAGCACCACTTTTCCTCGTTCGAATGCGATCGGGCGTCCCGTGTCATCTCTTATATCCACCGTGATCGTGTTGATATCGGTATGTCGTACGGGCAGGTAAATTATATGGTTGAAACTCTGGTTGACTTGATCGCCATACGTCTTGCTAATGGGCACCACCCGTAACAGAGGTGTGTTCACATCACCCACAATATGGCTGTCCACTGCGTCCGAGTAGACGTACAGTCCGTACATACCTACTTTCATATCCATCAAAATGGTACCGTTGTCAATGGTGGGACCCGTGTAGACGCTGTCAGGCAGCCGTAACATTTGCTGTAGTGTAGGACTGAGTTTCACAGCCACGTTAGGGCTCAGCATGATACAGCTCTTGTCGTTGTGTACGTTGACATCGAAGAGCACGTTTTTCTTGAAGCGAAAGGCTATCAGGCGTGTTGCACTACTCGTGCTCTCCCGTAGAGCCTTGTACTCCAACAAGGCCATCAGACCCTCTTTGAACTTCTGGGGCGTATCGTATTGGCCTTCGGGGAGAGTCAGTCTGTAGATTTTACCTTGGTAGGTCACTTCGTACCATACTTCTTGGTCTTGTACGTTGTACCATGAGTAAGGGTATTGAATATCCACCAGTCCACATTCCCATCGTCCAGGTAAATGTAACGGTTGTGGTAATTGAGTGACATACTTGGTCAAGGTGTTGTCAGGAAACACTTCGAGTGAGCTATTACTGGGCAACGTCAGGTAAAACATGACGACTGAGTTGTTCTGGCTTCTGCACCGGGTTTTTATAGGAGTTATTAGTAGGGTTCCCAGTAAGGGCCCCCCCAGGTCTTGGGCGCCTTACCTCGGCGTTGTGATCGTCGCGTTGACTTAGATCGGGTACGTCCCTGTCGTGGTTGTGGTATTTTGGTCGGTGACATGGAGTCCCAAGAAGAGGAGGGTGGAGGTGATGGTTGGTGTCGGGTCGATTGCTGCATAAAGGCCCAACGGTTAGGATTCCCTACCAATTCTTGAGGGGTGTGTATGTCTTTTAATCCCTGAGCAAAGACTTCCCAGCCCGGTGGATTACAGTGTTTGCGAGAACGTACCATATCGTTGATCAAATCGGTCATATGAGACCCCGGCACCACTTTGTTTCGAATCAGCAGTTTTCCTTCAGCGTTCCAACTCATATCGGAATTCTGTTTCACCCGGTCCAACAATAAACGTGCCTTGGTCTTGAAGGCTTTAGGCACACTGGTCAACACTTCCTCTTCCAGCTTAGGTGAGGGTAGTGATGGAGGCGGTGTGAGTGTGGGCGTTGTGGGTAGTTGTGGTGTACTACTACTACTACTCCCTCTATATTGATCCATAAACGTCTGGTACCGGTTCAGCGTATGATGGTAGAGTTGAATTTTCTCGTGATCGGGTAGTCGACGTTGGAGTATACTATTCATCTCTTCATCCAGAGACTGGAGTTGTTGCACTGTGGCAGGCACGGGATAGGGTGATTGCAAACTCTGTAACAGTCGAGGTTCGACCAGCATCATTTTTTTCGTATGTTCCATGATGACGTTAGCGTCCCAAGATGGAACCTAGTAACGGTCCCAGTACAGTAGCGGCTAAGGGTGCGAGGAGTGCGCCGAGAAATCCACCTCGCTGTAACACCTGTTTCTTTTTCTTGACACTACCCGTCTTCTTCACCAACGTTCGGAGACCCGCCTTATGCCGTTGCAATTTCCCTTTCTGCAGAGGACTGAGTGGAACATTGCCTTTTAACACATTATGTGCCACTTCACACAAACACCGTACCAAGTCGGGATCCGCCCCGCGCACCAGGGCCCGGCCCACCTCCGGTGGCGCGCTGCGTAATACGCGCAGGGCCGGCGCGTGCTTGCGTACGCGTGCAAACATGATGATGAATGACGGCTAGAGTGGATTGTCTTCTTCTTTTATTTGGGTGTGTACACCGTCTGCACCTCGCCGGGAAAAATGAGGGTACGCAATCGAAGGGTGGAGGGGGTGTCTTGTTTCAAGTCAATGAGTAGATACCCGTGAGCGGGTTGGGTAGCATCTTCAAAGGCTTCTCGTACAAAGGCCGTGTTTTTAGGGTACATCTGTTGGGCCAGGTGCGTAATTTGGGAAGCGTCTCTGGGGTTTTGAATAACACCACATACTGAGCATTCAAACTAATGTTCCTGTGCTCTTTGTTCTTACTGAAGAGATTCTGCACGATGTAGATGATGCTCAACCGACGATGATGGCTTCCTTTGGTAAAGAGACGGGTGATTCGACTGTCCGTTTCCGTCATGAGATCGTCCACCACCACCAAGGTGTCTTTGGGTGTATCCTCAGGGGGTAAGCCTTCCACTAAGGTGAGTCCCGGGACACGTGCCAGTTCCTCGTACGCGGGTTGCCAAGCTCCATAACACCACAGGATGCGAGCTAGAGGCGGTGAAATGAGGGCTGACCCGTGTTGGATGAGACGTTGAACGAAGTGTGTTTTTCCCGACCCTGTCGGTCCAGCGATGAGACACGTGAAAGGATGCTGCCACCGAGGATCCATAGTTTTTTTGTATTTTATTTTTTTAGTTTTTTTATTTGGTGATTTGCGCTCGGCGTTTAGAAGCCCACCCCCGTTGTCGTGGATCCCACCGGGGATCGTAGTGGACCGGGTACCGTTGTCGTGGTAAACGTGATTCACGGGAGTCCACTGTAAATATTTTTAGCGTCGTAGTGGTGGTGGATGTACTAGGTGGTGGTGATGATGGGGTGGAAGGATCGTCGCTTCTCAGGGATGACGGAGGATCACGTAGAGTCGTAGTACGGGGCGTGGTCGTCGTGGGTGGCTGGATGTAGCGGGCAAAGGGTAACGTGGTGATGGATGGAGTAGACGGCGTGGTAGACGTGGGTGTCTGGGTTGATACGTGGCGGTACCTTTTTGACGTCTTGGATGGAGACGTGGGTGTCTGGGTTGATACGTGGCGGTACCTTGACGTCTTGGATGGTGTAGGCAGCGTCGTCGTAGTGGTCGAAGTGGTGGTGGTGGTCGAAGTGGTGGATGACTGAGATGTGGAACGCAGGGTGCTCAAACAGGATATCACGTACGACAAATCGTAGAACACGCCTGTAAATAACGTACCCAGAAGCACTACTAGACACACTACAGTACTCACTTGTGCTTTTCGAGATCGTAACAGTAAGGGTAGATGTGTACTATCCATGGTACAATCCTACACTGAAGGCTGGTGGTGATAGGGGTTAGAATTTTATAGGCGTTTCATGTCACGGCCTGACACCCAGGAATTAAACGAACGAGACCACCCTTGCCATTTGACGAAATGATAGGGGATGCCACGTCGACGTTCCGTTTTCAAAATCTTTTCCACCGTGTAGTAGTCTTTCGGTGTTTTCACTATGGGTTGTAATTCTGCCTCGTAAAACGTGCCTTGCAGTGTTTCTCCTTGTAGATCTTGCAGTTGATAGACGTGTGGCTGTCGAGGTTTATGGCGAACGATGACAAAGTGCTCGTCACTCCAGTTGGGCAAGTAACTTTTCTCAAATTGGCCTTTCACTTTACTGATCCGTACCACATCTCCACGTTTGTAACGGGGTGCCGTGAGTGGTAGAGGTGGACTGGATGAGTACAGCGTACCACGCACTTGATGTTCGTTGCGTTCTGTCACATCACGGGGAGCTCGCTGGATACTGCGATGATAGGCTCGATTGTACCCTTGTACCAGTTGAGGTAGTACATCGATGTACCGTCAGGTGTTT